>BQNB010004883.1:2761-32574 GCA_026074375.1 Tanacetum coccineum
AAGTAATAAGCTAAGAAACATGAAAAAGCACTTGACACAAAACTGCATACCAAACAGACTAATATGCAACTTTGAGCTAATTTTCCAATAAGCAAATGGATCCTTATGGCTTATTGGCCTATACCACTAGAAAGCTTACCTTAAAAGCTACTTAAAAAAACAATTAAAAATCAATTTGAAATCTAAATAAGCTAAGAAAAGTCTAATTGAAAAAGGCAGTTTAACTCAATATGAGCTGAGTATTTGTTATTTGAAAAGACAAAGTGCTAATTTCAAGCTTAAAAACATATGATCAAATAAGCTAATTTTTTCAAAATAAACCTAAACAGATCCAATTTGCCCTATAAACTACTTGTAAACCAAATTTTAGAAACTAACTCTAACTTATACTAGCTAAAACTTTAGCTTGAAAATGGCCTCTTGTCTGTTTTTCTTATCTGATGCATTTGACAACATAAGTACCCAAAACTTTAAAAACCAAATGTGCAAGCTTACGGATTTTTTCTTACCTTAAAACTTAACTTCAGAAACCTAAATATGAAGTTAAAATTTGATTCAAAGGACCAAAAGGCTATGGACAGTACTAACTTAAGTTAGTACTGCCATAAGCCAAACACCCCTTTAAATCCTTAAATCCTATATTAAGCTTATGAAATTGAGAGTTAAAGCAAAAACTTCAAATACCAGATGAATATAAGCTACTAATCAAACCTAATGAGCAGATTTTCAAAATCAATTAAGCTAAAACTATAAGCTAATGACTAATGGTACTATTTTTGGATTTTAAAAATGTTTTATAACAACTACTTGCAGATTAAGATCTATACTAACCATTGAACTCAAAAAGTATTTAACAACTAAAATAAACAGGTTTAAGCTAAAATCAACAATAATAAGCTAACAATAAGCTGAATATAAGCAAACCAACTAGATTATGAAATGACAGAAAAGTAAATAAAAAGGTAAAGAGAATAGTACCTCCACCTCAGCTAAACAGAGGTGAATGCTCAAAATAGAGCTTATAAAAGCAGCTTAAGCTTAATCAAATTCCTAGTCTAATCCTAACTCTTGACCATCAAGAACTATTACCACTTGAATACTCAAAGCAACCATCCAATTCCATGGAGTATTCAAGTTTATGAGAGCTTTTAGTAGCTTATGAATAATTTGAGCTTATGAACAGTATTAGAAAGAGCATTTAAACCATAAGTTGCAAAATAAGTAAAAACAGAAATTGTAAATTGAACAAAGAGTAAACTAAACTTTTATTGATTTAAAGACTGAGTACAAGCTTCTGAAAGTGAAAATTACATTAATTGAAAACAATAAGCTAAAACTATTAAAAGCTACCCTAAAGCTACACTAAAATTAGATTTTTTTGTGAGTGAGTGAGGCCTCCTTTTTATAGGCAAGAGAGGAAGGATATAGGCCTTGGACGCTCCCTTTGATCTCAGCCCTCTATTTCTTCTAATCATTGGATCTTGAATTGTAGCCGTTAGATGAAACTGATCACACGGATTGCCAGCGTGGCAATCTCAACTCTTTGGAGCCTTGTGCTTCTTTTGCATTCATTTTAGTGTAATTTTCCCTTTTAGGTGTGTTTGTTTGATGTACACGTGGCATCCATGTGTCAGAATGAGCCAATCAATAGATTTTGTGACGTTTAAGCTTTGTTGAGCTGGGGCTTGGTACTAGCATCTTTGAGCCACGTAGGATAAGTAAAAGGAGTGGGATTTATCCTTTTAATTTACGCAGGGTAATTTTGGGGATGATGAATGAATAGTAAAAACTAACATTCACGCCTTTTTCTTTTTCATATTCGTTTAAAAGTTTGACTAAGGATAAAAAGGCTTTGACTTTGGGCTCGTGTAAATATCAAAGGGTTTTTGGGCCAGGGATTTAATTTTGGGCTCAGTTAATTGTAAAGGGGTTTATATAATTTGACTTAACGATCGTTAGTTTGCAAGTAACAAAGGACTAACGGTGTTGTTGGCAAAATCAAGGCCAAGTCCAAAATGACACAAATTAGAGTCAATACTGAAGAATCAGCAGTCAAACCGGAGCCGGAACTGAAGAATACTATTGAATGCAATCTTTACCCATCTGATGGGCCGGGAAAGCCCAATAGTATATTTATGAAGACTGTGAAGACCAAATGGGCCCTCAATCAATTACAACAGCCCATTTGTGTGCAATTGACAAAGACTGTGAAGACTTTGAAGGCCCAATCCTAGCCCAGTTACAGCCAATCTCAGCCATTGTACACACAAAACCCACTCCATTACTTATTGGATGAAAAAGCCCAATAACCCCCATTTGTGTGCAATTGACAAAGACCGTGAAGACTTTGAAGGCCCAATCCTAGCCCAGTTACAGCCAATCTCAGCCATTGTACACACCAAACCCAAACTCAATTGGGCCCAATACAAACCCAGTGGGCCCAATACAAGCCCAAGCCCAACAAAAGCCCATTAATCCTTTTTATAAACTTTAGGGACTAAAAAGGTCATTTTTAAAAGTGTTTTATAAAGAAAAATGGAAAAATAAAAGAAAGGGACTAAAACTGCCAAATGGCAGTTTTCCTTTTTAGTTATAAACTAGAGGGGCCAGTATTGCAATTATCCAAATCCTTCTTTGTTTTCTTTAGTTATAAAACGCAGGGACTAAACCTGCCACTTTCCAAACTCGCTTATAACTAAAAACCGGCCAAATAAAATGAAAAGAGTAAGAAAGTGTGAGGACTAGTTGTGCATCTTTTCCAAACCTTTCTTTTAAACCCTGCGAACCACCCCTGCCAAACCACCACTCCCGCCAAAACTTATACCACCATTTCCCACAGTTTTACTCCCAATACCACCTCCCAAGTACCTTTACAGCTCACCCCTCACCTCTTCCCACCTTACCCTGCCCCTATAACCCTCTCCCTGGCACAAACACTCAACCCCGTACACCCCATCCATGGCTGAGAGTGATGCAAGGCAAACCAAGGGCTAGGATTGTTTGAAGAGTTTCTACACTCCACAGCAAACACTTCCCAACACAAAGAGAAGGCTAAGAGCTGCTATAAAAGAAGCCAAGACCAAGCCGAACAAACACACCTTGTTTTTACTTTTGTAGTATAATTTTAATTAAGTTTGCTTTACATTGCTATATTCAGTTTATTTTAAAAGCCTTTTGTTGTAATATTCTGCAGTTTTAATAAAAATTAAGAGTTTTTGTGAAATTACTCTTATCAAAATTTGAAGTATAATTTAAGTTGTTTAAATCTATTCAAATGGTTTAAAAAAGTGTTAAAAGTCATTAAACTTTACTTATACTCAAATATCTCTGCCTCCATTTACCTAAAAAACAGCTTAAAACCTTTTTATATAAAATAAGGGGGTGTTTGGTTTTACCTTAAAATGGGTCATAATGGAAATTGGTATGGGTCACAAACACTCAGCCAACTTTGGCTGAGTGTGTAGGCTTCATTAAGCCACTTTAATTACAAATTTTAGTTTAAAAATAGTTTTTTATGTCCCTTTTGCTTTCTGTCAAAATTTGGATAAGCAAACATGAGCCAAAGTGCCTATAAGGGCTTAAGCTGTTGAAACAGCTTAAGCACCTTATATTTTGTGTTGTTTGAGTTACAAGAAGCCAAAAAGAAAGCACCCTTATTCTGTCCCTTTTGTTTTGACCAAGTAGGAGTCAAAGTATTCATGCATAATTTTTTGAAAACTGCCCACTTGTAGCCCAAATATCAGCAGCTTATATTAAGCCCTAAGCTCTCAAGTTTTGGAAATAAGCTCAATAATATTCCTTGTAAATCTGTTTGTGCTTTATTTTGGCTAAAAAGCTCATAAGAGCTTATTTTGATAAGCTAAAATAAGCCTTAAGCCCACTGCCTTAATTCCCCTGGTGCTAGACCCCTATTTCAGCCCCCTTTTTATAGCTTATTTTGTATTAAGCTTTAGGATCTTTTTGCTTTTATTTGTAGCTTAATAATAGTTCTTTAATTCCCCAAACTTTTGTAGCTTAACTCCCCCTTTAGGTTAGCTTATTTAGGGCTTAAAATCCACCTTTTTCTGTTTTATATTAAAACTGTTAGAATAGCTTATTTTAATTCCAGCTTATTTTAGGGCTTATCTAGATAACTTAGCTTAAACTTAGGACTCCCTTAGCCTTATTAACTGTCCCCCATAATTGTAGCTTATTTTGCAGCTTAAAAAACCAAAAACAAAGAAAAATAAGCTAATAAGCTTATTGAGTTCTGCAGCCCATTAAGCTCACATTTCTAGCTTATTTAGTTAACTTCAGCTTATGTGCTTATTAGGAAAAATGTTCCCCTTAAGCCCCTTAGTAAGTTTGCTTTTATAAGTTTTGTCTAATAAGCTGTTGGACCCACCTTGTAATCGGGGTCCACCTCAGGGACCATTTGTGTAATTTCCTCTTTTTCAGTTACCTTTGTTAGTCCCTGTGGTTAGTAGCCTGTTACCCCGTTTGTCCTTATCCTATTTCACTGTTAGCCCTCTAGTTTAACAGCTGTTACTCATTTAGTTAATTAAATAATTAATTTAGGTTAAAATTTAATTAGTTTAATTACTTTTTATAAAATCAGTAACTTTTGGGCATTTTTATATTTTTAGAATTGTTAACTTTTTCTTTATTTAATTTTATTTTTTTCAGAATTTTTATAACTTTAATTTTTTGTCTTTTTCTATTTTCTTAGTTTTAATTAGTTTTTAATCTTTAAAAAATCATAAAAAATCTAAAAATTAATAAAAAAATATTTTTCTTTTTTACAAAATTTTCTTTTGTCATTTAGTGTCTAGGAAAAATATAAAATTTAGTGTAGGCTTAATTTTTCTTAAATTTCAGTTTTAGGTTTTTACCGGTGTGGCGTTTTACGTTTCTTTTCGTTTTAATTCAACGATCCTCTTTTTATTCTAGTTTTCTTTATTTTTCAAATTAAGTTAATTAGGATTTAATTTTGATTTTTAATTTAATTTAGCATTTATTTTCTAAATTTTTAGTATTTAGGGTTCCCGATACCTTATTCTGTTCCCCGTATTTAATTTAGATTTAATTTTAGGATTTCCTTATACCTAATTTTGCTTCCCGTAGTTTTTTAAGATCCCCATTTCCTTTGCTTGTTTTCCCGTAGATTAAATTAAGTTTTATTTAATTTTAGTTGTAATTATATCAGTTTCTTTATCATTCAATTTCTCATCAAAGCAGGATAAATTTCAATTGCAGCCTCGTTGGGACATACGACCCGGGAATATCTCTTCCGGAATCTTTTTATCATTGATTTGCCTAGTAGTATTATATACGTATACTATTCTGCGAACCATTGCACCAAGACTAAACCAAAGTATTTTTACCTCTAATTTGGTACACAAACTGCACTTATACCTAATTGAGTGTCTACTATGTTTCACTTAAGGCTTCTTATCTCATTACTATGTGTTTACACTTTTATTTTTCAAGAAAAGAAGTAAAAACCATGTTGCTGAACTTTAGTCATCTTCACACCATCGTATCTCTTAACCTATAAAAGATACAAGGATGGGGTTTTTACCCTTGGAAAGATACTTGAGTCTAGTTTCCATAACATTAGGCCAATCTATCGAACCATTTACCGATCCACGGAAAATAAGTTTTTACTAATCTTAACTAAAAACAGAAAGTTGACTGAATTTCTATCGGTTACGATTTCGGCCATAAATCCTATAATATAATAGCTATTAAGTTGAATCCAAAGATAGGTGAAATATTATGATGTATAGTGTTTAAAAATATTTTAAAAACTAAGTTTATTGTACAAGAACCTGCAGAAAAACACGTTTCCCAACAGCAACTCCAAATTTGACCTTCTTCCGAAAAAAGACCATATCTCCCTCATCCAAAATCGATACAAAACCGTCCAATTCGTCACATGAACCTAAGACTTATATATATCCAACCATGTCTTTTATTCATAGACCCTAAGCCAAAAGTTTTGAGAAAAACCCATGTTTTGCTACTGACATGGAAACAGTCCCTAAATCTACCTCTAATCTCAATCCAAACACTTCCAAATCCTCAATTGATCCATCACAAGGCCAAAATACATCAATGTAACATATCTCATATCCATTATACTTCACTTAAACTAACTAACCAAGATCAAACATAAAAAGTACTTGCATACTTATAGAAAATTAAAAATCAAGAACATACACTAAACAAAAATCAAAACAAAGCATAAGAGGGTTTAGGAAAAATACTTACAACTACTAGGAATGTGATTAATTGAGAAAACACAAACCCTAGGTGGGTTGTGTCTCTAATTCGCGGCCACAAACACCCTTTATAATCAAACCCTAACTTTTTGAAACCCCAATCTTGCTTGAAATCACTTCTAATTTATTTCTTGATAATCCTATAGCCCTTAATCCAATAAAAACCCTAAAACTTAATGATCTTCAAAATACTTAACTTATTTATAACACTTGCATGGTCACTTTTAGTAATGGGAGATGGTTAAGGGTTAATTTTTATGTGTTTTGGAGTAAATAGGGTGTGATTTGTTGGGTTTTGAGATTTGATGATTACAAAACCACATATGAAGAAAAGAAGAAAGATGAAACAACAAGGACTTAATGTGCAATATTAAGTTAGCTTCATATCAAAGCTAGGTTTTCTTGTAAACCCTAGCCTCTCTAGTATATAAAGAGAGGTAGGATGAATAGTTTTATTAAACTATCATAGTTAGATCTCTCCAATGAGAGTCTAATAGTTAGTTTATTAGTTTGTATAATAGTTAGTTATCTAGATAGCATAGTTGACTGATTAAAGTCGAATAGTTTATAGTTTATTAGTATGAATAAAGAAAACCTTGTGATAACATTGATGTTCTTATTTGTTATTCCGTTGTGCTTTATATCATTCAATGTTATTATATCCTACATGGGTAAAACGATCTATGAAGCCTACAATTAGGTTTCAACAGTTGGTATCAGAGTGGGTTGCTCTTGATATCTAGGATCTACAAGGTGTTACATGTCGAAGAATGAAGAAGAAACCTAAAATTCGTATATGGTTTCTAAGTTTGGATTTTTTTTGGGTAGTTGTGGTAAAACGATGATAAATCATTCGTTAACTGTTGGATCGTCACAAAATTTTAACTGAAGGTTGTATACACATATAGGTACGATCTTACAGGAGCAATCTTTGATTTGAGTCTTCAAATTAAAGATATGATTTTTCTAAAACTGCTACAGAAAAGGCATTTTTCAAGTTTTTGTTTGGTGATTATATTTGTCTCGACAAGCTTTGGTGAGCTGATTTTGGATCAACGATGAACCATAGTCGAGATGGACATGGCTTGTATATACTTCTGGTCATCATCATGTAAAGTGTTATGATTTAAATTCTGTTTATTGTTGATTCTCATCACCACAACGCAACCTTTGGATCTTCATTATAAAACCCTAAACGATTTCGACAAAAAGGTGATGGACTGATTCATTAATAGTTTAGGGTTTCAAGGCATCTCGTTGATTGTTTGTATCTAAGGTTTCGTTGTTGTCACGATTGATAGTGATGGTTGATATTGTTTCACAACAACAGTTGAAGCAAACGATGTATAACCATGATCACAACAGCAGCAGTTGTGATTATAAATTGTTTACTTATTGTTGGTTCATGGTGTTTCAATAATGATATGCTACAGCAGCAGGTTTAAACAAGAGGTACGTTTTTTGATTTGTTGTTCATTAGAAGCAGCAGATAGACATGTGGTGTATAATAGCAGGTTTGGGATTAGGATTCTATTGTTGCACTAATAGCAGGTGTCTATTGAAGAAACCCTAATCCTATGAATGAATATCTGATGTTGATCAAAACTGCTATTACTTGTGATTATATTGGGCTGTTGATGGAACGTGGCTGCTATTGATGGAAATAGCATTAAGCAGATTAATACGAGTGATCTGTTTTATTAAGTAAACCCTAAATGATAGGGTCAACAGCAGGTTTATATATGGAAGCAGTTATAGATGAGTGAATTATGGAAGATATTATGGATGCCATGAGTCGTGATTGAAAAAGTATCTGCTATAATTCCTAAGTTTTAGGGATTGGATTTTACTTCCATATAATATGCTACTGCTTTTGGACGAAGATAGCATGAGGTATGAAAGTTATTACTGCTCTTATATTCACTTAATGTTGCTGTATTCATATTAGTGTTGCTCTTTCATGGTTTAATACTGCTCACGTGGTTGTGGAGTACTTAGTACCGACCATACAAGTATTAATACTGCTTGTTGAAATGTTAGTACTGTTGCGGTTAAAAGTTAATTCAATCAGAATAGTAACAGAGTAACAACGGTTAAAGGTGTCACTAATTGATATGGGAGGAAAGACCATCCCTATTAGTGACAGAGCAGCGACGGTTAAACGACAGAACAAAGTGTCACTAACAGATTGGGATAAAGGAGTACCTAGTTCTGCGACAGTTTAGCAACAGATTTGTGACAGATTATGTGTCGCTAACAGCATCTCAGTGACAGTTCAATGACAGCTTTAGGACAGAAAAAGTGTTGCTATTTGGTTTGAATGTTAATTCTGCTAGCATTACTCAGTTAAGTCTGCTAGGCTTATGGTTAATTCTGCTAGCTTTGTCCGATATGGGACAACACGAACGCATTTGGGTCTCGAACGATGATAAAGTTTATGGTTTGTTTTGGAGAGTATTATGAATAAATTTGATGCAATTGCTTTTTAATCAATTATGTGACAAGGGTAACCTTTTTGTTGCATACAAACAAGGATTACAAGTAGATCGCCGGCTAAGGCAACAGTCACATAAGAGAGGATGATGTTATTGCACTTAGATGATTTTCATCAATAATTACCACTTGGAGCCAACTGATTTCGTAATTCAAAGAGATAGTTAGCATACTTTCAGGGGAAGCTTATTGTTAACATGTTTAACCATCTACATGTACCACTTAAGGGGAAGTGTTCACAAGTTGCTTATCTACAGATGACCCCTATTTAATGATTACAAAAAGGGGAAGAAGACTATATGGTTTGCAGCTTATTTTAAAGTGGTGACATGTACAAGAAGATCTTATTTCAAATGGAAGCTTTGAAGATTGTTTCATACATGAAGATTGTTTTGTAATATCAAATAGGGGAAGATTGTTGGGTTTTGAGATTTGATGATTACAAAACCACATATGAAGAAAAGAAGAAAGATGAAACAACAAGGACTTAATGTGTAATATTAAGTTAGCTTATTATTAAAGCTAGGTTTTCTTGTAAACCATAGCCTCTCTAGTATATAAAGAGAGGTAGGGTGAATAGTTTTAGATCATCCATCATAGTTAGATCTCTCCAATGAGAGTCTAATAGTTAGCTTATTAGTTTGTGTAATAGTTAGTTATCTAGATAGCATAATTGACTGATTAAAGTCGAATAGTTTATAGTTTATTAGTATGAATAAACAAAACCTTGTGATAACATTGATGTTCTTATTTGTTATTCCGCTGTGCTTTATATCATTCAATGTTATTATATCATAGATGGGCGAAACGATCTATGAAGCCTATAATTAGGTTTCAACAATTTGGTTTTGCGAATTCAATGAATCCCGGAGGTTGTGCCACGTAAACCTCCTCATTGATAAAACCATTAAGGAATGCACTCTTCACATCCATTTGGTATAACTTAAAGTCTAATGCGCACGCATAAGCTAAAAGTATTCTTATGGACTCTAGTCTAGCTACAGGTGCATATGTTTCGTCGTAATCAATTCTTTCTTGTTGATTATATCCTTGGGCGACTAACCTAGCTTTGTTTCTAGTTACGATGCCATTTTCATTGAGTTTATTTCTATATACCCATTTTGTTCCTATAATGGTCATATCCATAGGATTTGGGACTAGTTCCTAAACATCATTTGTTTTGAATTGGTTCAGTTCCTCTTGCATGGCCATTACCCAATTTTCATCTTTTAATGCCTCATTTAAATTTTTAGGTTCTATTGTCGAAATAAAGCAAAAGAATTTGCTTTTGTCTTGAGCTTGCGACCTAAGAGTTCTTTGATTTAGATTAGCAATAACGTTTTCTAGGGGATGAGTTTTAAATTCTTTAATATTTACAATTTGATTATTTTCTAATGAAATATCTTCAAGATTTTTGCCTATGGGTTTTATTTTACTAACCTCAATAGCTTCTTCTTCGACTAGCTCATCATCTTCTAATGGTGATGTTTTAGGCCAGGAGGTGTTTCATCGAAATTAATTCAAGCTCTTCAACTTTCATTGTTTGTTTGTTAAGTATTATGTAAGCTTTACTATTTTGCGAATATCCTAGGAAAACTCCTTCGTATGACTTAGGTGTAACACCCCCAAATCTGGGTCGTAGCGGAATGTTGAATATCCGAGGGCGTTACTTCATAGATCAATAGCACAAGATATGAGAACGACTACTAACGTGTCATTTAAAAAGATACATTGGATTTAACAAAATACTTGTTCATTATACATAAGCTCATGGCTTCAATTTGTTTGACAACAAAAGTAAAGATTTTGGTTTATAACAAATATCCCAAAATGTAATACATCCTAAATCTTTAGTACTGACTCTTCCCAAGAGAAATCCCCCAATGTATCTTGGCACCTCGTATAACACCCTGTGTTTTAAAGTCATTGACGACGTCGATAAATCTACTATTTTTTTTTTAGGCGTCACCGTACGCGTTTGCTTGTATTTCATGAATTAGTTTTAAATTGACGTAAGTAAAAAATTTAGCGTTTCATGAAAACAGGCATCAACGCAATTAAATGTTTACATCAACAAGGGTTAAAGTAATTATATTTGAGGATAATTATTATTCTTTGTTCATTTTATTTTTTATCGGGCTCTGTAAGTGTATAGTTTCGCGATATATAAATTGCGTTTCTTTGTTTAGGCACTCCTGAACACCAAAACTTTTCTACGCTTCAACAAATACCCACTTTTATACCCAATACATAAAAGCTACAAAAATATCTCACTTATAACACTCTTATGCCGAAATTATGGCAAGAGATTTCAATGATATAAAAGAAAAAAATCTTACATTTGGTCAAATGTACATCTCTTTCATTATACCTAGCCCATGCCTTCTCATTAAACCACCATACCTTGTCTCTTTGACTTAGACCATGACCTAGACCATCCCTAGGACCTTACCTTGTCTCTTTGACTATCTATGATCATATATATACATGTATCTACTAGTAAGAGAAGTGATACAAGCAAAATACTTAACCAAAATCACAAATCTCTTCCCTTTTTCTCTCTTTGAAGCCACGGCTCAAACACCCTCAATTTAACAATCCATACAAAATTTTTATAACCTATTTACATACACTATCATATCATATCTAAGATACCTCAAAGTATTTTGAAGCCTTGATTAATTATTTACAAGTATTGAAGCAAAAAGAATAAGATTAGGGTTCTTTTTAATTTGGAAACAAGGGTTATCTTAGTGCAAGCCTTGGGTTTTTTAACGGCCTAAAACCTGGGTTTTAGCATTTGTGTCTCATCATCTTCATACACTTAAGGGCTATTTTTTTAAACCTTTATGCTTTCATTTTATGAGTTTTTATGTATATAATGTGCTATATAGTGAAATCCCACTATGTTTACTTTTGAACATGAATAAACTATAATTTTTTTGTGGTTTTGATTTTTTTGCACGTTCCTCACATGTTATGATGGTTGGTAATATTCATTGAATAAACGAACATATAAGTCTTGTTACAATCCTCGGTTTAAGTATAAAAAGTTTATTATGTAAACTTGTAATTTAAAAGTTAAGTCAAGATAGTTTATGATTCTATGTAAAGTTACTAACTTGTGATCTTGTGATCTTGGACAAATATAAAACTTATGGACATTTAGTATTATGTATAACATATAATATATATAGTTAATTAAAAAGACTTGTGGTAAATTGTGAGGTTAAAAAGTATATAAAACATATTATATAAATAAGTTATATAAAAGATCATATAGGATCAGTAGGTTTTCGAATTCTAAACAAAGGATTTTATGTTTTTATAAATAAAACATTTCACGACGATTCCGAAAAGTAAGAACTTGTTAAAACGCGATATTAATAACAAAAAAGTTACTGGTTTAAAAAAAGAGTTATACGTTAATTAAACGGAGTTTATAAAATAATTTTTAATAAAAATTTATATCTAATAGCTAGTTGGTATTTTTAATAAATAATACATATTTTGGATTCCAAAATGATAAGAATCTTAAAATTTTTTCAATAAATATCGAATGAGGTATGGAATTTCGCGGAGTTTACACTAATTAAAATTTTTATAAAACTATTTTTATAAAAGTTACTATTCATGACAGAAAGTTATATTTTTTGTGTACTCATTAAATAATATAGAACTTTAAACAAAAACTCGAGAAAGTCCTTGAAAGAATCCGTTAAAAACGGAGCTATATAACGAATATAATACGTCATTTTACGGGTTTTACGACGACGAATACGATTAAAGTCTCGTCTGATGTGAACAGTAATAGTTTTGTTCACCAGAGAGTTAAAATATCGAAGATGTCAAATTATGATAATCGTCCTAATACGAAAAGATGGCATAAGAAACGTCAAAATCAGGCTTTTTAAAACGCAAAAAAAGTTATGCTAGTTTTTCTAAAACGGAATTTATAAACGTTTTTACTTATTAAACGTAATTTTACCAAAACCATTAGTTGGTGATTGAACTATATAGAATTATATGTGGTTATCAAGTACTATATTACTAGGGAGTTTCATAATGAGGCCTCTTCGGATGGCGTATCGACGAGTTGTTGGATTTACGATTTAAAGTGTCCTAACTCCTCGAACGTCATGTCATGACCTCTTAAATTATGATAGCCGAAAGATGTACGATTGTAAACATCTTAAGATTATATTCAAGTACTCGGTACTTATACGACCTATGATAATTTAGGTTGCATTCGATCTTTTACGTGACGCTTTATCTGCGATATTTGGATTATCAGAACTCAAGGTGAGTTCATAGCCCTACATTTTTACGATTTCAATGATTTATAATTATGGGGTGGAAACATGCTTTGTTTTATAAATTGGACGCAAGTATTGATTACATGTTGCCTAAGTAGCGATAACCCAAGTTAAGCCCATTATCATGAAAACTGGTCAATTGCATAGATGTAGTTGGGAAATTACCTAGGTGAGCGCGGGAATGTTATTTAATAGATCTATTCCGGGAAACGACCTCCCCAGCTTCGGAGTGACTAGCTTTTTCACCCGTGAACGAACACGTTTATAGCATGTCGAAATTTTGGATTGTTTTAGGGGTTTAGGACATCCGGATGGCGCGTTAAATTGCAATATATAGTTTAATTGCCAAGAAAGATTATCGAGTTCAGTGTCATGAGCTTATGTGTAAATGTAATCTAGTCTTGTTGATGATCTGCTTGTGTTGATTAATCACTAAAAGTCTTGCGGTCCTGCAATTATGATTTATCACACCTCAATGAATTTCTACAAACATATTTTGTTGATGTTTTTAAGCAATGATTTCAGGCAGATCAATAGGCATGGGATGCCAGGGATGCTTGGGTTTTCATTTTGGATTGCCCGCTTAATGATTTAGGGTGCATCATACGTTTAGGGAATGTATTGTCAACTTTTGTACTATTTAACAATGAACAAGGTAAATTGCTATTTGCTTTTTTATTAAGTTTTCATTTAATCCAAGGTATCATTTTAACGCTTTTTGTGCGGTTCTATTTATCTTGTGCTATGGATCTTGAAGAACACGCCACGGGACCCTTATTCCGCTGCGACCCATTTTAGGGGGGTTACAGATTGTATACAAGAGCCAAGGTTATAGTGAACGAACCAGGTTCAAATGTTTTTGCTTAGACTATTAACCCTTTTCAAATACAACGAATTCATACAACGGGGTTGTACATGGGGACATTACATATGTGCTATACATTTCCATTCATACACTTATTTGTTGCATTAGTGGGACTAGATGCATTCATAATTGATATACGTGGTTATAATCATTAGTATATTACAATTAGAGCCCTTATATTTATTTACTCAATATAAGGTTGTTTTGCTGTGGTCACAGTATTGTAGTCATGTCAGCTGATTCTGCCGTTACCTATATTTTGTCACTCTGAGGCACGATCTTGGAGTATTCCATCTGAGGATCCTTACGAGGAGGCTGCCCGACAGTTGTTGGAGCAGGCACCACGTTCTCCAGAGTATGTACCTGAGGACCATGTACCAGTGTACATTCCGGAGCCTGAGCATCTGAGGTACTTAGTGTAGATGAGGTTGAGGCACCTACACATTACTTACTACCATCTTTTTATCTCCTCGTATTCGACCCTCTTTAGTCTAGAGCACTCGTTGTTGAGATGAGTGAGTGTAGCATAGCCTACTATTCCATTCACTACACCTATCTGGGTACACCTTCATTATTACCTATACATCCACCTGCACATCTACTAGCCGACAGAGCTGATATTCCCGAGGATTAACACACCTCCTCGGAAGAGGCTGATACTTACTACTCCCTGACATCGGTGTGAGGTTGAGAGGTGTTCTGCTATGCTTGTGCGAGACAAGCCAAGGGACCCACTATAGAGACCAGATCGAGATTTAACTAACGAGGTGGATTATGGACCGCCTTTAGATGTTGGTCAAACAAGGAGGGTCACTTACCAGGTAAGATGTTTTGCTACTTAGGGAGAGTTCAGAGTTTTGACACCACGACATCACGATGCCCAGAAAGGATCTTGTGCAGCTTGAGAGCTGAGATTGCGGTATTAAGGAGAGAGGACTTGCTTTCGAGCAAGGAGGGGTATGGAGGACTCTGTCAGGCCTTGTGCATGAGGTCTGAGGCTTCACTACAAGGCATTGAGGCTACACGAGTTTGGTTACAGTATTAGAGACTGAGGCGCGTCGCCACGAGTGGCAGCGTCAGGCTGTAGATGATCTTGCTGTTCAGCATATCATGCGTACCCAGGCCCTGGAGGCTGGAGCACGCGTTGACACATTGGAGGACACTCGGTAGCATTTCCCTCGGGACTTTCGTTTTCTGAGTGTATGTACTATGCAGCGAGTTGTTAAGTTTTATTGGGTTACTCCCAGCTATGCTGGCGGTATAGATCTTTTGTTTGGGTTATTTTTAGCTATCTTGTATAGATCTTTTGGTTTCTGTGTAGTTATTCCTGTATAGCCTACTAAGTATTATGGGTACTCCCGGCTAGTAGAGGCCTCTATGTTGATTTTCATTTTTGTAACCTAGCGTAGAGAATCATTTAATGTACCAAAAGATCAATGTATATTTCCTGGGTATTATATGGAATGGATGTATTATGTTATGTCGTTCGTGTGTGTTGGATTATTTTTTTCACTGCTTGTGTTGGTTGTATATTTCAGTATGTGATGTGATCTTATTTTATTCATGATGCATATTCTTATGTCACGTTATGATTGTATTGAAATCTAACGGGTATTGTATTTTCTTGTGATTGAAGAAAATGGCACCAAAGAGAACCACAAGGTCAACCCGAGTCCCACCAGTTACACCAGCCCCAACAACCACAACTGTTACTGAGGCACAACTTCAGGCCTTAATTGACCAAGGAGTTGCTGCTGCAATGGCTGAAGCAGAAGCAAGCAGGGTTAGGAATGGCTACAATAGCAATGGTTCAGGACCAAGGCCAGCCCAAACTGCTCGCGAATGCTCTTACTCTGAATTCTTAAAATGCAAACCTTTGGACTTCAAAGGCACTGAGGGAGTCGTCGGACTCACTCGATGGTTTGAGAAAATGGAATCTGTGTTTAGCATTAGCAATTGCCCAGCAACTAGCCAAGTCAAATTCGCGACTTGCACTCTGCAAGATGATGCTCTTACATGGTGGAATGCCCATGTTAAGACCACTACTCCAGAAGTAGCTCATGCCATGCCATGGGCAGCACTGAAGAAAATGATGACTGATAAATACTGCCCGAGGGGTGAGATCAAGAAGATTGAGACTGAGATGTGGAATCTTAAGGTCAAGGGCACCGATGTGGTGGCCTATAGTCGACGATTTCAGCAACTAGCTTTGATGTGTTCCAGAATGTTTCCAGAAGAGATAGACAAGGTTGAAAAGTATATCGGTGGCTTGCCCGATATGATACTTGGCAGTGTAAAGGCATCAAAATCGAAGACCATGCAAGAAGTTATTGAGTTTACAACTGAGTTGATGGAGGATAAGACCCATGCCTATGCTGAACGTCAGGCAGAAAGGAAAAGAAAGAATGATGATCTTTCCAAGAACAATCAAAACCAACAGAATAAAAGGCAGAACACAAGCCAGGCCTACACTGCAGGCAATAGTGGCAGGAAATCATACGCCGGGTCTAAACCTCTGTGTTCCAAGTGTAACTACAATCATGAAGGTCCTTGTCCACCTAGGTGCAATAACTGCAAAAGGGTTGGTCATCTGACCCAGGATTGTAGGAGCCGACCTGCCAATGCCAACAACAACAACAACAACAACAACAACAACCTATACCAACCGACACTGCCAAACGCCGGTGGGGGCTAATCAGGGGGCAGAATGGTGTTATTGCGTGAATGTGTCTGGGAGTGTGCACAAGGGCATAATAAAGAGGGGAGAGAGTGTCCGATGCAATTGGAATGCGCCAACATACAATCGGGAATCGTGAAGAGTGAAGATGCCTAGGCTCCGACAAAGGTGAACGCGTGTGTACGAATCACCGGGGCAAACCCGGACAACAATGTCGTTACGGTACGTTTCTCACAAAACAATCCCAATGCATCGAGAGAAGATATTGGCGAGCCTGGTGCCGATAGAGTTTTGTATCTACTACATTTAGCTCGTCGAAAATGTTCGGCGAGCGTCTCCAACTGTATTAGATCATACTCTTAGACGATGTCCATGCGGACTAGCCGACCGCTGGAATTTGTTTGGGTTAAACACTAAGAGCGAGAGCCGGGATTGTACTTTAAACAGTCTTAAATCATGCTGATCAACATAGAACCTAATGCCCGTAAGAACTAGTAAGTTTTTGACGTAAACATTGGTATTGGATTAGGTTTGGCAAAATCCATGCCGTTATCATCAGTGCGGAAAAAGATACATTCGTATCCTTATGGAGATCGAAATTTTAAAATCGTTCGATGTGACAGGAAAGCAGCAACAAACACGGGACTCTCTTGACATCATCTCGTGTAATAAAGGCTCAAGAGTATTTAGCTCAAAAGGATGCACGTATTCTTAGCAAATATCACCGCCCAAACACCAAGACGAAGATAAGTCAAAGGAAGCAACTTGAAGACGTGCCCGTATTTCGGGAATTCCTGAAGGTTAGGTTTTTCCCAGGAATTGCGGGTATACCACCTACTTCGACAATGTGGAATATAGAAGAGCTATTTGGGGGGGGGGAACCCAGGTTGCTGCAACCTGTAGCACGGGCACCATATAATTAGCACCGTCGGAAATGAAGGAACTAGCGGAGCAACTACTACAAGAACATACGGACAAGGGCTTTCATAGAAACAAGTTCCTCACCTTGGGAGCTCCAGTCCTATTCGGTCAAGAAGAAAGATGGTTTCTGATTCCGATGTTTATCGACTACAGAGGAATTGAAGCAAATTGACGTAAAGAACCGTTACCGCCTGTGGGGGGTACCCCACGGTCCAAGGATTGACGACCTATATCGATCCAACTGCAAGGGTCGAGTAATTTATTCACGACAGAATCGATCTGAGGTCGGGTTATCACGGCTGTGAGATGTTCGAGAAGAAGACATCCTCAATACCGCAGTTCAGGACTCGATAAGCAGGCACTATGATTCCCAAGTCCATGCCTTTTGGATTAACTAATGCCGCCAGCCGAGTTCATAGGATCTTATGAACCGGGATGGTAAACCGTACCAGGACAAGTTGTTAATTTGTCTTCATCGATGAACATCTTGATCTACTATACGAGGCACAGCCGCGAAAGTAGAAGGAACATGTAAGGACATTCTTAGGCAAATCTTAAAATTGCTTAAAAGAAGAATTGTATGCCAAGTTCACACTTCTAAGTGTGAAATTCTGGAATCCCCAGAGTATCAATGTCCTCGACATGTGATGTACTGTCAAGTATTCACGTTTGACCCTTGCCCAGATGAATCTATCAGGATTGGTGCCGTCTACCTAAAAAACACCAACAAGATTCGCCAATTCTTGGGCCTAGCAGGCTATTATAGAAGATTTAATCGAAGTTTTCAAAGATAGCCAAACAACAATGACCAAACTACAACGCCAGAAAGGTGTCCAAGTGATTGGGGTTAAATAAACAAGAAAGCAGCTTTTCAACCCTATTGAAGCAGAAGCTGTGCGTGCACCATTCTCTAATAGCCATACCTGAGGAACGAAGATTTTATCGCATACTGTGACGCTTCAAAGTCAAAGGGTTTGGGCGCAATGTGTTGATCCATAACTCTAAACAAGCTAGCATCGAAAAAGGTGATTTTCTATGCATCACTCAGTTAAAAAATCATGAGAAGAATCTAATACAACACATGATTTAGAACTTTGGGCAGTAGTGTTCGCTCTAAAGATGTGGAGGCACTATCTGTACGGGACCAAGTGCACAGTGTTCAACTGATCATAAGAGTTTACAACACAATGCTTGATCAGAAGGATTTAAATATGAGGCAACGTCCTGGTAGAAGTTGGCGGAGTTAATATCTCTCTCAACAACAACACGGAGAGGGGGGGGGGGGGGGGGGGATGGGATGAAGGAGGAGGGAATAAGAAGTTTTGGGGGGGTGGGAGAGGGGAGGAGGAAGGAAAAGGAAGGGGGTGGGGGGGCGGGGGCATGGCGGGGGGCGGAAGGTGAGGGGGGGGAGGGGGGGGTCGTTCAAAAGGAAGGTGGGGCATGGGGGGGGGGGGGGGGGGCGATGAGGTGATAGTTGGAACGGGGGAGTGGGATGGGTGGAGGGGGGGAATGGTGGGGGGGGGAGGAGGGTGGGGGGGGGGGGTTGGGGGTGGGGGGGGAGGGATAGAGGGTTAGAAGGAGGTTGGAGGGACGGAAAAATGGGAGAGGGAGGAGGAAGGTATCGGTGGGTGGGGGGAGGAGGGGGGGGGGGGGGGGTTGTTTAGAGGGGGGGAGGCTGGAGGGGGGCGGAGAGGAAGAGGAGGGGGGGGGGAGGGGGGGTAAGGGGAAGGGGTGGGGTAGGAAAATGAGAGAGATAATCACACATCAACTCTAACAGCGACGGTTGCGTGCATAAGAGCTGAAAGATCCTTCTGAACAAAGAATGTGAGAGATGTAAACGTCTAGCAGATCGAGTGAACACTGTGGCCTTTGGTCGGCCCGAGACAGCGAAGTGCCTCCACACGAGCGAAGAGAAGAGCGAACACTACTGCCCCAAGTTCTAAATCATGTGTTGTATAGTTCTTCTCATGAATTTTTAACTGACGTGATGCATAAGAAATCACCTTTTCTCTTTGCATCAACACAGCGCCCAAACCCTTCTTTGAAGCGTCACAGTATGCGATAAAATCTTCGCTTCCCTCAGGTAAGGCTAGGATTGGTGCACTGCACAGCTTCTGCTTCAATAGTTGAAAAGCTGCTTCTTGTTTATCACCCCAATCAAACTTGACACCTTTCCCTGGGTTAGTTTGGTCATTGTTTTGGCTATCTTTGAAAACCCTTCGATAAATCTTCTATAATAGCCGGCAAGGCCCCAAGATTTGGCGAATCGCTGTTAGTTGTGAGTGTTGTTTAGGCGACGCCCAATCCTTGAAGATATCAAATTCTTGGCATGGTCAACGTGAATACCTTTGACAGTCATCACAGTCCGAGAATTGTACTCTGGGATCAGAATTCACACTAGAGACTTGGCATACAATCTTCCTTCTAAGCATTTTAAGAATTGGCCTAAATGTCCTTCATGTTCCTTATTACTTTTAGTAGATCAAGATTCCCATCGATGAAGACAATTACAAACTTGTCCAGGTACGGTTTACACACCCGGTTCATAAGATCCATGAACACGGCTGGTGCATAGTTAAACCAAAAGGCATGACTTGAAATTCAATGTGAACCGTATCGAGTCCCTAATGCGGTCTTGAGATTGTCTTCTTCTCGAACTCTCAACTGGTGATACCCCGACCTCAGATCGATCTTTGAATAAATACTCGACCCTTGCAGTTGGTCGAATAGGTCGTCAATCCTTGGGAGTGGGTAACGGTTCTTTACCGTCAATTTGTTCAATTCTCTGTAGTCGATACACATCCGGAAAGAACCATCTTTCTTCTTGACGAATAGGACTGGAGCTCCCCAAGGTGAGGAACTTGGTCTTATGAAGCCCTTGTCCGTAAGTTCTTGTAGTTGCTCCGCTAGTTCCTTCATTTCCGACGGTGCTAATCTATATGGTGCCCGTGCTACAGGTGCAGCACCAGGTACCAAATCGATTCTAAATTCCACTTGTCGAGTGGGTGGTATACCCGGCAAGTCCTCGGGAAAAACTTCAGGAAATTCCCGAACAACTGGCACGTCTTCAAGTCGCTTCCCCTTTGACTTATCTTCGTCCTTGGTGGCGGTGGGTGATATTTGCTAAGAATACTGACATCCTTTTGCTAAATACTCTTGAGCTTTAGTACACGAGATGATGCTCAATCGAGTCCCTGTTTTGTTCGCTTCCGTCACCTCGAACGATTAAAATTTCGTCTCCAAAAGGAATACGAATGATCTTTTCCGCACAGATGATAACGGCATGGTATTTTGCCAACCAATCCATACCAATGATTACGTCAAAACTACCTAGTTCTACGGGCATTAGGTCTATGTTGAAAGAATGATTTAAGAAGTTTAACGTACAACCCCGAATAATAGTGTTTAACCCAACAATTCGCCCGTCGCTAGTTCGACATCGTAATCATTATCTAATACATTGGAGGTGATAACATCAGAGCTAAATGTAGTAGATACACACTCTCTATCGTGCGCCGCGCTTATCAAATAGAAATTGCATGCATATTCTGAATGTTTAGGATAAACGTACCCGTAACGACATTGAGTTGTCCTTGTTTGCCCCGTTGTTCCCACAGCGTTACACCTTAGTTCGTAGCCGAGAGTGGAGCGCAGAGACGCATCCCGTATTACCCCGATTGTTTGTTGTTCTTCAATTACCGGCAATCCCTCTTGATATGTCCCCCTGAGCGCCGCAGCATTCAAAACGCACCAATGCCCCCTGCTTAGCCCGCAGTTTGGCATTTTTGGAATTCTTGTCGCGGTCACGAGCTAAGTGACCAACTCGTTGCACTTGTGCATTTTCAAAGCACAAGGACGTAGTGTGATAGTTACACTTAGAACCCAAGGTCCTGGGTCCTTGTTGAGGGGGGGAATATGGAGGGGTGTGGGGGGGGGTCGTAATAGTCCCCTTGTGGCTACATTTCCCTTCGGGCATAGGCCCTGTTCCGGTGTTTGTGCCTCTCGAGTGGTTAGCTTGCTGTATCTTGTTTGTTCTTGGCAAGTCCTCAGCTTTTCTTTTGTTAACAGCCAGACGTTCAACATAGGCCTTGGTTTTGTCCTCCATTAACTCGGTAGTAAACTCAATAACTTCTTGCATAGTTTTTGATTTTGATGCCTTTACGCTACCAAGTATCATATCGGGCAAGCCACCGATATATCTTTCAATTTGGTCTGACTCTTCCGGAAACATTCTGGCACACATCAAGGCGTTTGATTGCGCAATCGTCGATTATGAGGCCACCACATCGTGGTGCCCTTAACCTTAAGTAGATCCACTATCTCAGTCCTCAGCTCAGACTTGATCTCGCCCTCGGGGCGCAGTAGATTTATCAGTGACATCTTTTTCTTCGTGTTCCCATGGCATGGCAATGAGCTGCCCCGGAGAGTGGTTTTAACATGGCATTCCACCATTTAAGAGCATCGTCCGAGTGCGAGAAGCAAGTCGCAAATTTGACTTGACTAGCTGTTGTGCAATTGCTAATACTGAACACAGACTCCATCTTCTCAAACCATCGAGTAAGTCCAACAACTCCCTCAGTGCCCTTGAAGTTCAAGGGTTGGCATTTTAGGAAGTCCGGGTAGGTGCATTTCACGTGCAGCAACATGCGAGCAAGGCCCTCCTGAGACCTACCCCGAGAGTAATGGTGCGTAACGAGCATCACCATTCCTGGTTGTAATTCGCGCGTGATGCTGCCAGTGCAGGTCCGTAGCGCACCTTCGGAGTAAGGATCATGGCTGCAGTTGGGCACTGGTGACCTAAATGTGGTATTAGGGGTCTGTGACTGGGTAGTGGGTGAGTTTGTGGGTGACGATGTGTGTAGGTTGTGTGAGCGTGGCCCTTGACCTCGTGGTTCTTGTGGGTGCCTTCCTCATGGTGCCACTTTCTTAAATCAAAAGAAAAGCGCATAGCCGCGCCACACCCTGAGCAGATATGTCAAAACTTACCATAACCCGATGTATACATAATGAATACGAAACGAGATCACAACACAAAGTGAAATACACAATAGTAATGGAAATTTACAAATCGAACATTCATTCAAGCAAAAACTCATTTCATATAAAACATAATCCATCCTTTTCCAATAAAAAATAATTTAAAAAAACCCCCTTTTTTTAAAATAATACATGATTGGTTTATATACAAATGAAAAGATTATTATACAAGACAAAAGAAACAACCTAAAGCCATACTAGCCGGGGTATACCCGTAACACTTAGTATGCTATACAAGATTGCTAATCAAAACACAAAAGATCTATACCGCCTGCTAGCTGGGAATAACCCATAATACTTAACAGGCTACATAGCATAGCTACACATAACCAAAATCTAGGAACAACTACCAGCCTCCTCTGGTGCATCGGGCTGTGACGGACCTTTTGCGGGTCCCTGCTGCCTCTGAAACTCAGCCATCTGTATCTGTAGCCCCTTTAGTAGCTTTAGTGCCATAGTCAACTGAACTTGTCTTTGGTGGTCTGCTGCTTGTAATCCAGAAATCAATGCACGCTGTTCCACTACCGTAGTACGTAGTGCCAAAACATGGGAACGTGCATCGTCGCTAACGTCCATAGAAAATCCCTAGCCCTTACGGGCCATCCAAGCCTCCCTCTCAACCATAACTGCTAGATGATGGTGAATAGGCCTATCTCTATACAATAGGTTGACTCGGCCTCTCAGCTCAGACCGATCGTCTCGAGCATCCTCCATCAAACCATGCATGATGGTAGTCTCCTGATCAAAAGTGGTAGAGAGATCGGTAATATTCCGATTGACTCCCTCTATGGTGGTTGGTGCGATCTCCTCGATGGCTTCCACCAGACCATCCCACTCATCCGTGATGCCATAGTCTAACTCCCTAGATATCGGACATCCAGGATGTCTAGGAGCGTCATCTACCATATCGACAAATTTATAAAGGTCTTCCCTTGCTACAACATAAGGGTCTTCCCTTGGTATGGCAGGTACATCATGCCTAGCAGCACCGGCCGCTGAAGTCTCCCCGACCTCGTAAATAGGGGTAGGAGAAGCAAGACGAGGCCTCTTCCGAGGAGGTAAACAACTCTCGGGAATCTCAATACGAGTAGGGCTAATAGGTGGAGATAGTATTTGGGGAGGTGGTGGAGATGGTGTTTGGGGAAATGGTGAGTATGAGATAAAGAATATAGAGTCGGTACGATCAACAGCTGGTAAAGCGACAACTGTAGAGTCGGCAGAAGCTAGGTGCTCCTCCTCCTCATCCTCCTCATCATCATCTCCTATGTCAGCAGGATAGTAGGCAGGGTCCTCCTCAGGATCCTCCTCATCCTCCTCCTCTGGATCAGACTCGGGAATATATCCCGGTGAGTCCGCAGTAGGTGAAACAACAGCAGGTAACGGCTGCTCCTCAGCTGGAAAGACATGATCCTCAGGTGGCATAAACTCCGGGTACTCTGGCTCCGGTACATATGGTATGTAAATAGGTGAAGGTGGTGCCTCCGGGCCAGGCACGTAATCCGGTGATGGTGGTGCCTCTGGGCCAGGTATGTAATCCGGCGATGGTGGTCCGTCAACTCCTGGTGACCCCATGTCTGAATATTCCAGCTCCGTTAAGTATGTAATAGTAGAATGTTCGGAATCGGACATGATAATATCTGAAATCATAAGTAACTTATATAAGTATGCTAATATAAGACTTAGTAGTAATTTACATACTATAATGTAAACACGTATATTAATCATGTAAGCACTTAGTATTTCTAACTAATGCAAACAAATAATTTATGTATGTCCCGAGAAAACCCCTTTTTATGAATGCAATGTTTGAAAACGGTTATAGTCCAGCAAAACATTTGACCTGGTTCTCTATAACCTTGGCTCTTGATACCAATCTGTAACACCCCCAAAATGGGTCGCAGCGGAATAAGGATCCGGGGCGTGTTACTTATCAGATCAATAACACAAGATAATATAAGAACGACACAAAAAGTCGTTTAAACTGATACATTGGATTTATTTAAGTATTTGTTACAAAAGCCCGAAGCTTTACTTGATATTGTTACAAAGATTTACAGCCCATAACAGATAAACAAAATGTAATGCGACTAAATCTTTAATGCATGACTTCAAAATATAACCCCCAATGTATCCTTCGCACCTCGTGCTTAATGACCTCCTGAAAAACATTGCATTTAAAACGTCAACATAAAGTTGGTGAATTTCATAGGTTTAATAAATGATCATGCAGGACCGCAAGACTTTCCCTGTGATAATGCAACAGATGCAGACATCACAAATGTATTTACGTTTTCCTAAGCTCATGACACCGAAACTCGACATAATTGAATACAATATATAGATATATATTGCCTACATTGCCCGTGATGATGTTCAACCCTTAACATCCAGTATCCGACATGAAATACGTTCGTTTCTAATGATAGCTAGTCACCCGAACGGGGAAGTCATCCCAAATAGATCTATTTATAATCATTCGCGCTCACATAATGTAATCCACGACTACATATATGTAATTTAACAGTTCATGATTCATGGGCACAGTGGGTTATCGCTACTTAGGCAAAACGTAATCATGATAAAATGTACACTTGCGTCCAATTTGTAAAACGTGCATATGTTTCTCACCCCAAAACTTATAAAGTATGATTAAAGTAAAACGTGGGGCTATGAACTCACCTCAAATGAATTTGAACAGAGTATATCACTACTGATAAAGCGTCACGATAAAGACTGAATGCAACCTAATAAAGTATAGGTCGATTAAGAAGACTGCTAAGCATACAGACGAATAGTACACAATACAATGCCACATATATACTTGTAGTGAATTTTGATAAAATCATTGATGTATTTAGGATATAATAAAGGTTTTGATCTTTTATAATTAACATTGTACTATCGTTTGGGCTATCATTAAGGATAAAGGTCATGACAGTAAGTTTGAGGAGTCTAGGACACTTTAAATCGTAAATCCAGAACTCGTCAATACGTTACTCCGAAGAGGCCTCAATATCCTTTATAAAATTCCCTACTAATATAGCACTTGTAGTTAAAAATTGATATTTTAAATCATAAAGAAAAATGTTTTGAATATATAATTATAAAAGTAGATTAAAAGAAACTAGTTTTGAGAAATAAGTAGTTATAACTTGAACTGTACGTATCAGATTCGTTTCTCAACAAAATAACTTGATTCCGGAGTCTATGATTATCTAATAAGACCCTACTTTTCAAATATATAAGTTATTTTGACCACTTGTTTTATCAATAATATTTTATACTCAATATGGGAACAATTAGGGTTTTATGAGTTTTGAATATGTTTACATAATATTTTCAATAAAACAAGCATAACAAGTATAGATATGATCATGGCATGCATATATAAATGTAATAAGAGTATAAGGATGATAATGGAACCTTGTTTGAAGATTATAACAACACTTAACAAGTTTTTCCCAAAATCAAGATCCAAAAGTTCCAAGCTTAACTTCAAAAACACTTTTCTTGCAAAATCTTTTCCAAACTTAACCAAATCTTCAAATCTTCTTAGAACACCTTAGGAATGATATAAGAACACTTATATGATCAAGAAAAATCAAGCAATGGATTGCTTCTTGGAGGGTGTTTTGAGCCGTGAGCTCTATATAGGGTAAAAGAGGGTTTTGTTTGATTTTCAAGTAAAGATAGAAGTGTAGATGTGGTTTTCTCTTAACCCTTGCACTCCTATTTATACTAGCTAAGATCCTTAGCATATTCCTTGGTCACTTGAGCCTTTGCAAGGTGTCTAATGGTATAGCACAAGGAAGCACAAGTTTTGAAGAACTAAGGGCTTGGTTTGCCTAGTCATAACACAAGTGGCACAAGGTTCATGCATGAAGGTTCCTTGGAGTGAATGTTTCCTTGATCACATTCTATCCTCCTATCATATGAGGCGTGGCATATGCATATTGTATGAACTTCAAAAAAGTGCCTTTGAACAATTTATATTAAGTAAAAATGTATTATATAGAGGTTTTAATGTAATAAAGATCTTAATAAAAGGTATAACTTTGTATAATGTAAGTTATAATTATTGAATTCCTTTATAAATAATATTTATAAAGGAGATAAATTACTGAAGATTTAATTAAACTTTAAGTATAGAATTCAAAATTTGGTATTTCAAGTGAAGCGTTAGAAAAAAAAAGGACGTGCTTCCGGGAGGCTAAAACGCACTTTATCTGCGAAACGTAAACATTTTACGTAACCAACAAAAATAAACTGTGCAATGATGATAATTATCCTTCTTAACAATCCATATAACACTTGATTGATGGACAAACATTAATCGAATTTAATGCCGATTACATTGTATGATCATTTTTAGTTTACGCGATTTAACTTAACTTTTACAGTTTATGAGCAAATGCGTAAAACCCTAAAAATAAGTTGTGCATTACATAATGTCGTACAATGACCTAAGTTACGAGGTGTTATATTTGCCGCATTTCTAAAAAAGGCGTTATGCATATCGTAATCTTTATCAGATTCTTGTTTCAAATAAGTGTCAATCGAAGCACGTTTCTTGTGGAGTCACTGCATTCATCGTATGCTTTTTGAACTATATCTTTGATTTCATCGACGGTATGTAAAAGCGAACAAGCCATTAAGATTTTTTGGTAGAAATTAAAAGTGTATAAAAGATGGAAGAGTTGATAAAAATAAATAAATTGTTTATGAAATGGTAAAATAAGTAGGGTATTTATAGTATTAAAAAGGGTTTAATTTAAAAAGTTTAAATTTTTTATTTTTAGTTTTATAAAAGGGGTGCATATACTCGGTCGAGTATACAACCCACTCGTCCAAAATGGCAACCAACAACCGACTAAGACTATTGACCCACAATGGGGCGACCCACATGGATCGACATACGACCCACATGTTCAAACGACCTTGTGGGAAGCCTTAAGTTATCATATTGCGCGGATGATGTCTATTTGTCATATAAGATTATTCTAAATGCACAACAAAAGACATGATGCGAGGATGGTGTCTTTGCCATACTATTTGTCATATAAGATGATTCCAAACATTCTAAATACACAACATAAGACATTTTGTGCTAGCTTGTGTTTTCTCAAATAAACGAAGCATCTGACATCTCTAGATGCTTTGAAGAATCCGATTATAATATGATAAGAAACAGGGGTGGAAACGAGCCGAGCCGCTCGTGAAAAGCTCGAGATTGAATCGGTAAAAGCTCGAACAAGTTGAGCCTAAACGAGCTCGAGCTTGAGCTCGAGCCTAAACTAAAGCTCATTTAATAATCAAGCCCAAGCCTGAGCTTTATATACAAAGATCGACTAGGCTCACGAGCCTAAACAAGCTCAAGTAAACGAGCTAAAACAAATAAATGAGTTATAGATAAATGAGCCTGAACAAGTAACAAAGGTAGAACCAACCCAATGCTATATGCACTTTACAAGGATGAAGTATATGTTTTACAATGAATGAATGATGTACAAGAATAAATATGATGATCTTGGTGTAATGATGGAGACTAGCAACAAGTAAACTTGGGACTTGATCGTCTCATATGGTAACTCGGTAATATCTTCTTCTAATAAGAGGATCACCAAAAATGAAATATGGAACTAAGTTTGATTAGAGATCAAAGGTTAGATAATGATATTATAATGTTAGAGAGAATGTGTGTGAAAAGGATGAAGAAAACATGAGAAATGGCTTGCTATTTATAGGCAAATTTGACATTGTTCACCCAGATTCGACAAATCCCTTCCAAAAGGAATCCGGCCAGTCAGGAAAGGGATCCGACAAACTGGTATGTAAATCCGGATTTTGGATATCAAATCTCCAAAAAATCTTGTGTAATCTTCCAAGATCTTACTTAGATATGAAAAGATTATAGTGATGCCATGCATGATGTAAAATGTATATCTATTTTTACTTTTATAAATTCTAAAAATAGATGTGTAAGTAAATTTGTGTTACTTGTATAATGTATAGTTTTGTAAAACAAATTATGTAGTTATTTATGTGTAAGTAACAAGGTAAACTAGTTTATGACACAATTTTAAGCTTAATGAACCTATGTACAACACCTTGAGTTATTTAAAATGTATGTGATTTGATGTATGCTATTTTGTAGTAAGTTAGAAAATTATTGTTTTAAAATTTATTTATTTTATTTTTCTACTTACAATGATTTTATGATTGTTATTGACAAAACATAGAAAGATCGTAAAATATAAATAAACATTTTTATGGCTTATTTGTATTAACAATACTGACAAGTTCTTACGACCACAAAGAACATTGCGATATTGGTTTGGAAGTGGCTAATGACATGAATAAAATCCTCACTTGTTTTCTAAACTTTTTAGACTTCAACTACATATACAAAAGTCTAAATTTGACATTTAATCTCTAATAATAAGGTCTAGATTGATTTGACGCATTAATCATTCGATTTCACTATTCTATGAGTTAGCCAGCTGAGTTATTGGTTACTTGCCAACTCATTTATAAGAGTTCACTACATATATCTATGAATTTTTATTTACTTTGGGATGTTATATACATAACCAATAAATTATTCGTAAAATGAGAACATATTATATACTTACATAGTACAACAAACTACGTATACTAAGTGTCAACAGAGGTTGAACAAGCGTCACTATATGTAACAAAGATTTGAACTAAATAATCTTTGTACGCCAAACAAGAAAATGTTTATGGGCTTATATAAGTTTATTACATCGTAATAAACTTCCTATAAGTGTCAAAATAAGCCAAGAATTTAGGGCTTATAAAATATAAGCCGATATCAAATAAGCTCATAACCCCACAATAAGCCGAAACAAACACCACCTTAATTGATATATCATCAAGTAACTCAACTTAGTTGTAATAAAATAAGCAATTTATAATACCTAAATGTACGAAGCTTTGAATGCGATCGGATCATCACCAAATCTTAATCAATAACTCAAACTGTTTTATTTAATTCGATTTAATTTTTATGTTAGATCTAATTTTTATTAATTTTATGCGTTTTTTATTTATTTTTAATTTTGACGATTAAAAAAATTAGGGAAAAAATAGACATATATGTAATGCATTCGAAAGCTGTACATTATTTAGATTTGATTTGTGGATCTAAGATGGTGGATGTGGGTGGTGATAGTTCAACATGTGCCTAGAAGTTAAGGAAGTAACTGGATGTGGTGGTC
>BQNB010004883.1:33396-83137 GCA_026074375.1 Tanacetum coccineum
CAGACTTAACTTAGTACTGGCAGACTTAACTATGTCTACCAGACTTAACTCTATAACTACCAGACTTAAGTCTGTTTATAATAATTCCTAACAAATAGGAATGGATTGGTTGTCCAACCATAAGGCTGAAACAATTTGTCACGAGAAGGTAGTTAGAATACCCCTACAAGACAGCAAAGTACTTAGAGTTATAGGAGAAAGACCAGAAGAGAAAATGAGACATCTAAGGAGTGCTAAGACCAATGAACAAAAACAAGAAGAGATTGTTGTGGTTAGAGACTTTCACGAGGTATTTCTAAATGACCTACAGGATTACCATCCATTCAAGAAATCGAATTTCGTATTGAGTTAGCCCCTGGGGCAATATTGGTCGCGAAATCTCCCTATTGATTGGCACCTTCTGAAATGGAGGAGTTGTGGGGTCAACTCAAGGAACTTTAGGACAAGGGTTTCATTCGACCAATCTCGTCACCTTGGGGAGCACCGGTATTATTTGTTAAGAAGAAGGATGGTTCCTTTAGAATGTGTATTGATTATAGATAGTTGAACAAGTTGACCATTAAGAACTGTTATCCACTTCCTAGGATAGACGACCTGTTCGATCAACTTCAAGGATCACAATACTTCTCTAAGATAGATCTTAGGTCCGGATACCGCTAGCTGAGGATGCATGAGGATGACATTCCAAAGATTGCATTTAGAACTCGTTATGCACATTTCGAGTTCACAGTAATGCCCTTTGGTCAGACTAACGCACCAGCGATATTTATGGATCTGATGAACCGAGTGTGTAGGCCTTATCTAGACAAGTTTGTAATAGTGTTCATTGATGACATCTTCATTTACTCTAAGACCTGGGAAGAGCATAAAGTGCACCTAGGGTTAGTCTTAGAATTTCTCAAGAAAGAGAAACTATATGTTAAGTTTTCCAAATGCGAATTTTGGTTGCGACAAGTATAGTTTCTTGGACATGTGATTAATGGAGATGGTATTCATGTAGACCCTAGTAAGATTAAAGCTGTAAAGAATTAGGAAACCTCTAGAACTCCGTCTGAAGTTTGTTCATTCTTAGGTTTGGCAGGGTATTATCATCGGTTCATAGAGAACTTTTCTAAGATTGCTAAATCCCTGACCATTTTTAACTCAGAAGTGTAAGACATTTGATTGGGGTAAGGAACAGGAAAGCGAATTTCTAACTTTAAAGGACAAGTTGTTTAATGCGCCTTTTCTAGCTCTCTCCGATGGACTGAAAGACTTTGTGGTATATTGTGATGTGTCCGACTTAGGACTAGGTTATGTGTTGATGCAGTGAGGTAAGGTGATAGCATATGCATCTAGGCAGTTGAAGATCCATGAGAAGAGTTACACCACCCATGATTTAGAATTAGGTGCGGTTGTGTTTGCACTTAATATTTGGAGACATTATTTGTATGGGACAAAGAGTGTCATATATACCAATCATAAGAGTCTCCAACACATCTTTAGCCAAAAGGAACTAAACATGCATAGCATCGCTAGATAGAGCTAATCAGTGACTATGACTGCGAAATTCGCTACCATCCTGGTAAGGCGAATGTAGTAGCTGATGAACTGAGTAGGAAAAAGAGAGTGAAACCTAAGAGAATTTGAGCTATGAATATGACCCTTCAGTCGAGTATTAAGGATAAGATACTAGTGGCTTAGGAAGAGGCATCTAACGAGCCGGCAACAATGCAACAAGGAATGGATGAACTGATGGAACGTAGGAGTGATGGAGCATTGTATTACTTGGATCGAATATGGGTCCCTTTAAAGGGTGATATGAGAACCCTGATAATGGTTGAAGCCTATAAGTCGAAGTACTATGTACACCCGGGAGCTGATAAGATGTATTATGACCTTAGAGATAGGTATTGGTGGCCAGGAATGAAGAAAGATATAGCGGTATATGTTAGTAGGTGTTTGACTTGTTTGAAGGTTAAGGCTGAACATCAGAGGCCATCTGGCTTACTGCAGCGATCCTGGATCCCTGGAATGGGAAATGAATAACAGGATAAGCAATGGATTTTTGTCACTAAGTTACCAAGACTATTAGTAGGCATGTCACAATTGGGGTCAATTGTGGAGTCCGATTGAATAAGTCTGCTCATTTTTTCCTTATATGCCGGTATGTTGAGGGACTAAAGATTGGATAGGCTAGCTAAACTCTATCTGAATGAGATTGTTGCTAGGCATGGTGTGCCGATCTCGATCATATCTGATCGTGATAGTTGCTTCACATTAAGGTTTTGGCAGTCAATGCAAGAGGCATTAGGAAGCCGATTAGACATGATTACGGCTTACCACCCTAAGACTGACGGTTAGAGTGAGCGTACAATCCAGACCTTGGAAGACATGCTCAGAGCATGCATTCTAGACTTTGAGGGAAGTTGGGATGTTCATCTTCCATTAGTTGAGTTTTCGTATAACATTGTTATTTTCTAGTGCTGCGGTGTGCACAATTTGAATCTTGTTGGTAGGAAGTGTCGCTCACCGATTATGTGGGCAGAAGTTGGAGAAGGTCATTTGATAGGGCTTGAGTTAGTGCAAGAAACCACTAAAAAGATCTCGCAGATTAAGGATAGACTTAAGGCTGCGCGTTATCATTAGAAAAGCTATGCCGATAAGAGGAGAAAACCCTTAGAGTTCAGTGTAGGTGAGTATGTCTTGCTCAAAGTGTCGCCTTGGAAAGGTGTGGTACGCTTTGGAAAGAAGGGGAAATTAACACCTAGGTTCGTTGGACCATTTGAGATCACTGAGAGGATCGGTCCAGTGGCCTATAGGCTAGATTTACCTGAAGAACTTGATGGTGTTCATGACACGTTCCACGTGTCGAACCTTAAGAAGTGTTTGGATGACATAACATTGCAAGTGCCTTTGGATGAGATCCGAGTTGATGCTAAGTTGAATTTTGTAGAAGAACTTGTAGAAATCTTATAAAGAGAGTTCAAGAATCTTAAGGGGAGTAGAATTTCCATCGTCAAGGTTCGGTGGAATTTGAAACGTAGACCTGAATTCATGTGGGAACATGAAGACCAAATGAAACTTAAGTATCCGCATCTGTTTAGTTCTATCAGTAGTTAAATATCATGGTTGAAATTCTTTTAAGGAGGGTAGAATGTAACCCTTGCCCTTTTTCTAAGATTTAAATATTCTAATTTAGTCCTTTGACTATTTGACTTTGTCAGTTTCGTTAGAATAGGTACCGTGTTGATGGTGGTAAATAAATGTGATTTTGGTTATTTGGTGATTATGTTGCTCGTGATAATCTTTTTAGATGGTTATCCTTTTTTAGAGGATTTTATATATGTTGAATATGTTCTGGGAGGTTCGTCTCGTATATAGCTTGAAATGCCAAAAAATGAGTCCCGACACGTCCGTTAATGTTCAAAACAAATTTTGGGAAGTTTAACTGTGAAATATGTCGTGTAAATAATCAAGATTTATGGAAAAGTATTTTTAAGTTTAATAGAAATACTAAGGAACTTTGGGTAATATTTTAAAGTCGAGAATGTAGAGTTTTAAGAAAAACTAACACCAAACAAAGCAAACCCAAGCCCTTTAGATTCCCCTAGCCGATTCGAGACATGCATGGGACATGTGGGGCATATATTTTTTGTCTTTGGTCCCCTCTTGTACCACCTTGTGCTTATATCTTAAGCCATACACACAGACATGAACATTTCATGTTTCATATCAAAGACATTTTCTTCTTTCTCTCTTGTTGGTTCGTTTGATCTACACACACGCACACTAACTTTTTTGCAAACTTGATCAAAAACATGAAGATTGGTGGAGTTTTGGGTTGATTCTAGTATTCGGGTTATCATTTAAACAATGTTTGGGTTATCGGATCATGTCTTAACTCGCTTTTAAAAACCATCTTTGTAAGTCTTCTAAATTTTAATTTAACTTGTACTTTTGTATGCTAATGATGCATATAAGCTAGTTGTACGGTGCGTTTGTTAAAAATCAAACATGAAAATTTTACGAAAAGAATAAAAGGGTGCATTTTGGTTCGAATAAGGAACATAAAGAACAAGGGTTTTGTAGTTTTATTGTCGTGGTTGTGATGGTTGAAAAACATCTATTTGCTATTTAGCTTATTTTGACTAGTAGTTTATTTGGTGTATTAATAAGCACTATTTGACTTATTTTAGGCTTATGATGGTTCGAAAACCACAAGAGCAAGGAAATATTTATTTTTGGTTATTTACCTCTTATGTCGTATTTTTGTGAACTATTTTGATAGCTTATGGTGACAACCGAATATACTACGTAGCTTGTTAGCTTATTTAAAAGCTTATTTTGCATTATTAGGAGCTTAGGAGCTTATGGCCCAATAAGCCATGGCTTATTGTGGGCTTATTGTGGTTCGAATTATTTTGGTAACTATCGTTTGGGCTTATATTTACTAATGGGCCTTAGTTTTGGGCTTAAATCGTATTATATATCTACAGATACTTTAATGGGTGGTTATTGGGCCTTAAGGCCCAATAAGCGTAAACTGGTCGTTTTGAGGGTTTTGACGGACTTTTAGGAAGTGAAACATACTTATGTAATGATGTTGAAAGTCGTTTTGGGAAATACGTTTTGGTAAATAATGCCAGATATAGAATTTGACTTTTTTCGGAAAGTGGTAAATTGGTGAAAAGTGTTTAAAATTAAGGTTTAAAACCTTGGAAAACATGGTATAAACGAACGGGTAATGTCGAAATTTTATAAAAATCCTATACTTAGATATTTATTCAAAAACTTATTTTTATGACAAAATAATAAAATATTATTTTAATGAGTCGATTAAAAGACGAAAAATGTATATTTTATAAATATAAAATATAAAACTTCTCTAAGATGTTTTATGTACATAAACGTCTAATTTTCTATATGCTATACAATTTATTAAGGTAACTAAGGTTAGCGGATGAATTTACCGAAGTATATTTTGAATGTCTATTATATAGTTATCATATATTACTTATCTATTTTACTTAGATAGTATAAGTATGTTATACTAAAGTATGAATTGGAGTATGTCATTTTGATCTAAGTCATCAACCATCACACCACTGATAACGTTAAGGGTAACCGTACAGCGCGCATCTGACCTTTAGGCATCAACCTGGAAAACGTCTTTTAAAATGTATATCTGAAATGAACATTAATTGGACTAGGTCGTGTTCGGACGTCGTTAAATTAGCTTGTTTGATCTTGCTACTTGTAACCCTGTTGAGGTGAGTTCTCATAGCCCCATTTTTAACTCTTTTCCGTTATAGGAAATGATATGTGGAAACTAGAAAGGGGGTTGAATAGATTACACGTTCGTTTTACGTTTTAAAAGATTACTTTCAAAATAATTGGATTCGAGTTATATGTTCAACCAATCAATAATATGAACCAACAATGTATATGTATACTAACAATATCTATACTAACAATGAATAAAGATCAAAGCAATATAAAAAGATAAGAGAAGGAACAATCAAACCAAGACACTAAGATTTATAGTGGTTCGGCTATGAAGCTCTTCTTCTCCCTACTCCACTCCTCGAGTATCCTACTCGAGATTTCACAATGTCAACAAGCTCCATTTAGGAGGATAAAACCGTTTGCACGTCGCTTATGTTATTTTCCGACACTAAGCTAAATGTCGAGTCCTAATCTTAGCTAGAACCAATCTAACACTTCACAAGATATACACAATCACAAGATCTACACAATCGGATTTCCACACAATCTGAATCACATAACTATACAAGATAATTACAATAGAGATTTTGTACTTAGAAGAATAGAGGAGAGATCACTAAATAAGAATTTATTTCTTGATGAATACGAATGTTCTTCTCTTGCACTTGATAGAGGGGAGAGATAAGAAGAAGAGATTAGATCACTTGAAACAAGATCAAAGAATGTTAGTGATCAAGATATTATTGGGAAAATAGATTGTAACAGACTTAATACTGGTAGTATAACAGTTAAGTCTGGTAGTAATAGTTAGTTCTGTTATTATTGAGTTAATATTGGCAGTACTAAGTTAAGTCTGGTAGTACTAAGTTAGTACTGGTAGTCTTAGCAGTACTAGAGTTAGTACTGGTCTTAGTTAGTTCTGTTTATAGTTAAGTCTGTTTATGTAACAGAATAGTAGTAGTTATCTTAGAGATAACTATGGAGATATCTTAGGAAAGGATATGTATTATCCTTTGATTCGAATTGTAAGCCCATTAGGGTTTCTTTGGTGTATAAGAGGAACCCTAAGGCTCAATGTTAGATACAACGATTTGAGAAATATCAATAGAAGCATAGAGCTTTATAGTAAATTAGTATTGTCGTTTCTTCTTTACTCTTGTGTTAAGATTCCGCATTAACACTTGATATTCATATTCAAAGTTTCTCTTATAGTTGATTTGAATTTATCCAAGTTGTCTATCGTCTTATAAAGGCTAGTCAGATCCTAAACCAAGGACCTACAACAATGGTTCAATTATCTCTTCCTAAGTATTGTCTAGATTAGGAATCATTGGCTGCTTATAAGGTCCTTTCTCAATTGAGCCCACATCCGCTCCCCGTCTTCAAGCTTATTATCCAGAAACCTTCTGAACCTACTTTCTCATGGAATATAATTCCTTTTCTCAAGCATTGGAGGTCTATCATTAGCTCCTGAGTCAGCTAGAGTTTGTTGATTTGAAGTAGACATGTTGTATCAAATGATTACAATGCAAACTTGGATCGTTTTAGAGATAAAGTATTTTAATTGTGAAGTTAACGAGCAATTAAAACCTTGTCTTATATTACAATGAAGTAACCTTGAAAACCTTGATTTGTTATGAAAGTCTAATTAACACGTAAGCCTTGTTACGAAAGCTTAATTTTCCAAAATTAGAAGATACGAAACCTCTTAAACTGTGTTACGAAACATTTTCCAATGAGATATGAAACCTTCCAATATGGAAACAATGTTACGAAACCTCTTGCGTATGAAACAAAGTCTTACGAAACCTCAACTGTAATACGAAACCTCTTATATGAAACCTTCAGATAGTAAACTGTGATACAAAACCTTCACATATGAAACACGTGATACGAAACATTAAAGAACGAAACCAAAACCAAGCTTTTGATACTAAACTTCTTGTTTATGAAACCTCAGTGATACGAAAGCTTCCACGGTCTATGAAATCAAATGGTTACTGAAAGCTCTAATTTACGAAACCTCCTTTCGTAAATCCTTAATAACCTCTACTTTTGTAAAATCCAAGAGATCCCTTACTTTCGTAAATTCTTAGCTATGAAACCTAGTAAAAATCTATCAATCTGAGTTTAAGCATTTTAAAGTGATAATATCAATGTTATCTTTTTTAAATTGATAAAATTAACATCAAACACAATACCCCCATCACATCCCCCTAATAACATTATTTTATTTTCATACTACTAAAACACACAAATCAAACCAACCCTCTTCAAATTCAACAAAATCCTCAAATTCTACTCAATCAATCATATCACAATCTCTATTCAACAAATTCCCCACTCAAATCAATAACAGTTAAATTCCTAACATAAACACCTACCCCCTTAATTCTCTAACTTATTCATTCCCCTTTAATTAAAATCCCCCCTCATAATATATCAACCCTTTACCCCCCATGACAAATACTTTCCTACCTCCTTTTACCATAATTCCCCCTCCTCTCTCAAACAAATAACCCACCCTCCTACTTCACTACCTCTCCTCACATCATTTAAATATCCCTTCATCATTCAATCCAAATTTTTCTCCCAAAATCCTACTCCCCCCACCTACGCCAAGTGATGTAGAGATCACAGCGACATCCCTCCACGTGTTCTCCCTAGACGTGTCGTATAACAGTACACGCTCCCATCATCAAACTACTACTCCAATATGTGTACTGCACATTGTGTTACCTATATCACTAAAGACACAAGTGCTCACTAAATACTCATACATCGCCCCTGCCTCTAACTGTAATAAGTTACACACTTGTTGTGAGATCCCTATCCTGTCTATATCGTCTCCTACCATACATGTGTCACATACCTCTCGCAATCGTGCAATCCTATACCTGTGTCCAGCCACAGTGAATAGAGTATGAGTAGTGTGAACACAAGCACACTCTGAGTAGTGAAGTCGTAAGATCTGTGTGTGAGAACTGAGTGATGCGAAGTAAAATAGTGCCCCGAATTGTGTCAGTCCCTGTTGTGTCTCACGAATCAATGTCCAACTCTCTGTATCTGCCCAAGCGCGCAGTAATTCTGTAAGGTGTGTGTGTGTGTCGCTCAGCCTTATATATTATCTCCTGCGCTTCCATAACGGCAGAGATCTAGTTCTCTGTGTCTCCTAGTGATGTTTGAACTTGAGTCCCATGAATTCTAAGCGACACGAGTTAGGTTAGTTCATAATGAGACATAGCTCTTGGTTTTAAGAGAGATGAGAAACATACTGCTTGTGTCTTTGTTGTTCGTTACATGACGCAAACCTGCCGTCACTATTGTGTCTCGAAAATTAGTGAGTGGTGAGAGAAGCGCCCAGAGCTTTCGTGCTGTGTCTAGAACTCCAACCGCGCTCTAGAAGTGTAGATCACATTGTTTGTAAATATTTCTGTACTGTTGAACTCCAGATAAAAGTCTGACTACTCTCACTGTCCAACTCTAGATTCAATCGAAGCACATCATAGACACGAGAAGTGAGATGAAGAAGTGTAACTTTATCAGAACATGTATCTTGTAGACTGTGAATCACGTCTTGTGTCTGTCAGTTGAGACGCACCTCTGACACGCTGGTTTATTGTCGCTTGCAATCTCATAACGTCTCACTTCATGCTATCTCCCTTTCATCTACTCGCCTCTTTCTGCACTTTTATTGACTGCCCATCCTCTCGAGACTATGCTACCTCGCGTTGCCCTGGCTCTCTTACTATCTTGATGATGATCCTCACGCAGACGCGACGTGTATCTCTCCACTCCGAAGATAGACAAAGTACACACTTTGCTAGACTTCTTTGCTACTGAGAAGCTTTTCATTTAGAGAAAGTTGCTGTTTTTGAAAAGTAACAAGTTGAGCTTCTAGTTTCTTAACAGCTTGACTATATGCAAGTATTTGTGCTTCTTGATCACCTAACTGATTCATTTGTTCATCATACAGTAGTTTAAGCTTATTATATGAATCAATGCAAGTTTTAGAACACAAAGATACCTCATTGCTTGAGCTGATAGCCATAAGTGCATGATTTGTTTCTTCAGCTTCAGTATGTTCTCCCCAATTGACAATCCCATCATCCATTGTCAGCAAACCCATCTGATTCTTCTCTTGCTTCCCAGCTTCTTGATGTTGATAAAGAGAATCTCTCTTCTTCTTTCCATCATATGTCCCCTTTGCTGTACATTCCCTAGCAAAGTGACCAGTGTTGTGACAATTGAAGCACTCAAGCTTCTTTTTGTCAAATCCAACAGGTGTTTTTCCATCCACACGAACTCTCCTTCCTGTTTTCTTATAGAACTTCTTCATTCGAATAGCAATCATTGCTATTTGCCAATTGATGTCCATCTCTTCAATATCTACATCATCAATCTGTTCCAAATCTTCATGAAGTAAGTCCAAATCCTCTGTTTGTTTGGCAAAGAGGGAATAGATTACTTCATCAGCAAAACCAGCAAGAACTTCTTTTTCAGGAACATTGGGTGAAGAAGTAGAAGGAGTGCAAGAACTGTATGCACCAGAAAAACCAGACTTAACCTTATTAGTGCTACTTTTGCTTTGTGAAACAAAAGCAACATTTTGAGCACTTGAAGATGCTTTTGAAGCACCTTGAATTTCTTGCTCAAAAACTCTAAGGTTATTGTACAAATCATCAATAGATAAATAATCAATCTCTGGATTAGTCCTCATTGTCATTGCCAAATTGGACCATGCTGAAGGCAGAGATCTAAGAAACTTATGATTTGCATCTTCTGTTGATACTTCAGCACCATGAGCTTCCAATTGAGAAAGTAACTGTTGAAACCTGTCATATCCCTTTTCTAGTCCTTCAGAATTGGATATTTTAAATGCTTCAAACTGTTGTTTGAAAACAGCCTTCTGCATCTTCTTAGAATTTGCATTACCACCAAACCTAGTTCTGATGGCTTCCCAGATCTCTTTTGCATCATCCATTCCATGAAATCTTCTCATATGTTCTTTAGGAATGGCCATCAGCAAAATATTCTTAGCCTTCCTCTCCTTTTCAACAGCTTGAATCTCTGCAGCAGTAACTGGTGAAAGTACTCGAACAACACCATCCTTTCCAGTTGAAATTCTCTTTTTGGAGTTACCATTCTGAATTACCTTCCAAACTTCATTGTCAATGTACTCAAGGTAATGCTCCATCTCCATTGCCCATATATCATACTCCTCCTTCTTCAGAATTGGGAGTTTGATATTTGAGATAGCAGTAGTTTGGGGAATCATTTGTTGTGGTTGTTTGGGTGCAGCACCAGTTTCTGATGCATCTTCATGGTGTGATTCGTCACCATCACTGAGATGTTGTGAGAAATCATCATTTGCAGGGTTAGACATTTTGTAAAGATCTGAAGTAGGGTGTTTGTTTGTGGTTCTTTGTGATTCTTCTTTCTCAGAGTCCCTCTAAAGGCTCTGATACCACTTGTAGGTCCTTGGTTTAGGATCTGACTAGCCTTTGTAAGACGATAGATAACTTGGATAAATCCAAATCAACTATATGAGAGACACTGACTATGAATATCAAGTGTTAATGCGGAAACTTAACACAAGAATTAAGAAGAAACAATAATTCTAAATTGCTATTAAGCTCTAATGCTTCTATTGATATTTCTCAATCACGTAGTACATAACATTGTGCCTTAGGGTTCCTTTTATACACCAAGGAAACCCTAATGGGCTTACAATCGTGTCAAAGGATAATACATATCCTTTCCTAAGATATCTCCTAAGATATCTCTAAGATAACTATTACTATTCTGTTACATAAACAGACTTAACTATGAACAGAACTAACTATGACCAGTACTAACTCTAGTACTGCTAAGACTACCAGTACTAACTTAGTACTGCCAGACTTAACTTAGTACTGCCAGTATTAACTCAATACTATCAGAACTAACTATTACTACCAGACTTAACTGTTATACTACCAGTATTAAGTCTGTTACAATCTATTTTCCCAACAATATCTTGATCACTAACATTCTTTGATCTTGTTTCAAGTGATCTAATCTCTTCTTCTTATCTCTCCCCTCTATCAAGTGCAAGAGAAGAACATTCGTATTCATCAAGAAATAAATTCTTATTTAGTGATCTCTCCTCTATTCTTCTAAGTACAAAATCTCTATTGTAATTATCTTGTATAGTTATGTGATTCAGATTGTGTGGAAATCCGATTGTGTAGATCTTGTGATTGTGTATATCTTGTGAAGTGTTAGATTGGTTCTAGCTAAGATTAGGACTCGACATTTAGCTTAGTGTCAGAAAATAACATAAGCGACGTGCAAACGGTTTTATCCTCCTAAATGGAGCTTGTTGACATTGTGAAATCTCGAGTAGGATACTCGAGGAGTGGAGTAGGGAGAAGAAGAGCTTCGTAGCCGAACCACTATAAATCTTAGTGTCTTGGTTTGATTGTTCCTTCTCTTATCTTTTTATATTGCTTTGATCTTTATTCATTGTTAGTATAGATATTGTTAGTATACATATACATTGTTGGTTCATATTATTGATTGGTTGAACATATAACTCGAATCCAATTATTTTGAAAGTAATCTTTTAAAACGTAAAACGAACGTGTAATCTATTCAACCCCCCTTCTAGTTTCCACATATCATTTCCTATAACGGAAAAGAGTTAAAAATGGGGCTATGAGAACTCACCTCAACAGGGTTACAAGTAGCAAGATCAAACAAGCTAATTTAACGACGTCCGAACACGACCTAGTCCAATTAATGTTCATTTCAGATATACATTTTAAAAGACGTTTTCCAGGTTGATGCCTAAAGGTCAGATGTGCGCTGTACGGTTACCCTTAACGTTATCAGTGGTGTGATGGTTGATGACTTAGATCAAAATGACATACTCCAATTCATACTTTAGTATAACATACTTATACTATCTAAGTAAAATAGATAAGTAATATATGATAACTATATAATAGACATTCAAAATATACTTCGGTAAATTCATCCGCTAACCTTAGTTACCTTAATAAATTGTATAGCATATAGAAAATTAGACGTTTATGTACATAAAACATCTTAGAGAAGTTTTATATTTTATATTTATAAAATATACATTTTCCGTCTTTTAATCGACTCATTAAAATAATATTTTATTATTTTGTCGTAAAAATAAGTTTTTGAATAAATATCTAAGTATAGGATTTTTATAAAATTTCGACATTACCCGTTCGTTTATACCATGTTTTCCAAGGTTTTAAACCTTAATTTTAAACACTTTTCACCAATTTACCACTTTCCGAAAAAATGTCAAATTCTATATCTGGCATTATTTACCAAAACGTATTTCCCAAAACGACTTTCAACATCATTACATAAGTATGTTTCACTTCCTAAAAGTCCGTCAAAACCCTCAAAACGATCAGTTTACGCTTATTGGGCCTTAAGGCCCAATAACCACCCATTAAAGTATCTGTAGATATATAATACGATTTAAGCCCAAAACTAAGGCCCATTAGTAAATATAAGCCCAAACGATAGTTACCAAAATAATTCGAACCACAATAAGCCCACAATAAGCCACGGCTTATTGGGCCATAAGCTCCTAAGCTCCTAATAATGCAAAATAAGCTTTTAAATAAGCTAACAAGCTACGTAGTATATTCGGTTGTCACCATAAGCTATCAAAATAGTTCACAAAAATACGACATAAGAGGTAAATAACCAAAAATAAATATTTCCTTGCTCTTGTGGTTTTCGAACCATCATAAGCCTAAAATAAGTCAAATAGTGCTTATTAATACACCAAATAAACTACTAGTCAAAATAAGCTAAATAGCAAATAGATGTTTTTCAACCATCACAACCACGACAATAAAACTACAAAACCCTTGTTCTTTATGTTCCTTATTCGAACCAAAATGCACCCTTTTATTCTTTTCGTAAAATTTTCGTGTTTGATTTTTAACAAACGCACCGTACAACTAGCTTATATGCATCATTAGCATACAAAAGTACAAGTTAAATTAAAATTTAGAAGACTTACAAAGATGGTTTTTAAAAGCGAGTTAAGACATGATCCGATAACCCAAACATTGTTTAAATGATAACCCGAATACTAGAATCAACCCAAAACTCCACCAATCTTCATGTTTTTGATCAAGTTTGCAAAAAAGTTAGTGTGCGTGTGTGTAGATCAAACGAACCAACAAGAGAGAAAGAAGAAAATGTCTTTGATATGAAACATGAAATGTTCATGTCTGTGTGTATGGCTTAAGATATAAGCACAAGGTGGTACAAGAGGGGACCAAAGACAAAAAATATATGCCCCACATGTCCCATGCATGTCTCGAATCGGCTAGGGGAATCTAAAGGGCTTGGGTTTGCTTTGTTTGGTGTTAGTTTTTCTTAAAACTCTACATTCTCGACTTTAAAATATTACCCAAAGTTCCTTAGTATTTCTATTAAACTTAAAAATACTTTTCCATAAATCTTGATTATTTACACGACATATTTCACAGTTAAACTTCCCAAAATTCGTTTTGAACATTAACGGACGTGTCGGGACTCATTTTTTGGCATTTCAAGCTATATACGAGACGAACCTCCCAGAACATATTCAACATATATAAAATCCTCTAAAAAAGGATTTACACAACCAACATAATCACCAAATAACAAAAATTATATTAATTCATCACTATCAACATGATACTTGTTCTAACGAAACTGACAAAAGTCAAATAGTCAAAGGACTAAATTAGAACATTCAAATCTTAAAAAAAGGGCAAGGGTTACATTATATACCCCCTTAAAAAAATTTCAACCCCAAAATTCAACTACTGCTAGAATTAAATAGATGTGGATACTTAAGTCTTATTTTATCGTTACGTTCCCACGTGAATTCAGGTCTACATTTTGAATTCCACCGAACCTTGACAATGGAAATTCTACTCCGCTTATGCTTCTTGAACTCTCTCTCTAAGATTTTCATAGGTTCTTTTACAAAATTCAACTTAGCATCAACTTGGATCAAATCTAGTGACACTTACAGTGTTGGATCAGCCAAACACTTCTTAAGGTTCGACACGTGGAACGTGTCATGAACACCATCAAGCTATTCAGGTAAATCTAACTTATAGGCCACTATACCGATCCTCTTAGTGATCTCAAATGGTCTAACAAACCTAGGTGCTAATTTCCCCTTCTTCCTAAAGCGTACCACACCTTTCCAAGGTGACACTTTAAGCAAGATATACTTACCTACACTGAACTCTAAGGGTTTCCTTTTTTTATCGGCATAGCTTTTCTAATGATCACGTGTAGCTTTAAGCCTATCCTTAATCTGTGAGATCTTCTCAGTGTTTTCTTGCACTAACTCAGGCCCTACAAATGAACCTTTCTAACTTTTGCCCACATAATCGGTGAACGACACTTCCTACCATATAAAGCCTCAAACGGTGCACATCTCACACTAGAATGATAACTATTGTTATACGAAAACTAAACAAATGGAAGATGAACATCCCAACTTCCCCCGAAGTCTACGACGCATGCTATGAACATGAATTCTAAAGTTTGAATAGTACACTCACTCTAACCATTAGTCAGAGGGTGGTAAGCCATACTCATGTCTAAACGGGTTCCTAATGCCTCTTGCATTGACTACCAAAACCTTGATGTGAAACGACTATCATGATCAGATATGATAGAGATCGGTATACCATGCCTAGCAACAATCTCATTCAGATAGAGTTTAGCCAGCCTGTCCATCTTATAGTCCTCACGCATAGGTAGAAAATGAGCAGACTTAGTCAACCGGTCCATAATGACCCAGATTGTGTCATGCCCATTACTAGTCCTTGGTAGCTTCGTAACAAAATCCATTATTGTTTTCTCCCATTTCCATTCAGGGATCTCAGGTTGCTGCAGTAAGCCAGATGGCCTTTGATATTCAGCATTAACCTTCAAATAAGTCAAACACCTACTAACATATACAACTATATCTTTCTTCATTCCTAGCTACCAATACCTATCTCTAAGGTCATAATACATCTTATCAGCTCCTGGGTGTACAGAGTACTTTGACTTATAGGCTTCATCCATTATCAGGATTCTCACATCACCATTCAAGGGACCTATATTCGATCCAAGTAATATAATGCTCCACCACTCCTATGTTTTATCAGTTTATTTAGTCCTTTCTGCAGTCCTGCAGACTTATCAGATGCCTCTTTTTGAGCCGCTAGTATTCTATCCTTGATACTCGACTTAAGGGTCATATTCATAGCTTGGACTCTTTTAGGTTTCACTCTCTTTCCTACTCAGTGCATAAGCTACTACATTTGCCTTACTAGGATGGAAGTGAACTTCGCAGTCATAATCGCTGAATAGCTCTATCTAGCGACGCTGATGCATGTTTAGTTCCTTTTGGCTAAAGATGTGTTGGAGACTCTTATGATTGGTATATATGACACTCTTTGTCCCATACAAATAATGTCTCCAAATATTAAGTGCAAACACAACCGCACCTAATTCTAAATCATGGGTGGTGTAACTCTTCTCATGGATCTTCAACTGCCTAGATGCATATGCTATCACCTTACCTCACTGCATCAACACATAACCTAGTCCTAAGTCGGACACATCACAATATACCACAAAGTCTTTCAGTCCATCGGAGAGAGCTAGAAAAGGCGCATTACACAACTTGTCCTTCAAAGTTTGAAATGCCCTTTCCTGTTCCTCGCCCCAATCAAAGTTCTTACTTTTCTGAGTTAAAATGGCCAGGGACTTAGCAATCTTAGAAAAGTTCTCTATGAACCGATGATAATACCCTGCCAAACCTATGAATGAACAAACTTCAGATGGAGTTCTAGGGGCTTCCTAATTCTTAACAGCTTCAATATTACTAGGGTCTACATGAATACTATCTCCATTAATTACATGCCCAGGAAATTATACTTCTCGTAACCAGAATTCGCACTTGGAAAACTTAGCATACCGTTTCTCTTCCTTGAGAAATTCTAAGACTAACCCTAGGTGCACTTTATGCTCTTCCCAGGTCTTAGAGTAAATGAAGATGTCATCAATGAACACTATTACAAACTTGTCTAGATAAGGCCTACACACTCGGTTCATCAGATCCATAAATATCGCTGGTGCGTTAGTCTGACCAAAGGGCATTACTGTAAACTCGAAATGTGCATAACGAGTTCTAAATGCAATCTTTGGAATGTCATCCTCATGCATCCTCAGCTAGCGGTATCCGGACCTAAGATCTATCTTAGAGAAGTATTGTGATCCTTGAAGTTGATCGAACAGGTCGTCTATCCTAGGTTAGGAGTGGATAAACAATGTGTCTTAGAGCGGAGGGACAACTTTTTCTCCTACTATAGATGCAATTGCTCTTAATGGTCAACTTGTTCAACTCTCTATAATCAATACACATTCTAAAGGAACCATCCTTCTTCTTAACAAATAATACCGGTGCTCCCCAAGGTGACGAGATTGGTCGAATGAAACCCTTGTCCTAAAGTTCCTTGAGTTGACCCCACAACTCCTCCATTTCAGAAGGTGCCAATCAATAGGGAGATTTCGCGACCAATATTGCCCCAGGGGCTAACTCAATACGAAATTCGATTTCTTGAATGGATGGTAATCCTGTAGGTCATTTAGAAATACCTCGTGAAAGTCTCTAACCACAACAATCTCTTCTTGTTTTTGTTCATTGGTCTTAGCACTCCTTAGATGTCTCATTTTCTCTTCTGGTCTTTCTCCTATAACTCTAAGTACTTTGCCGTCTTGTAGGGGTATTCTAACTACCTTCTCGTGACAAATTGTTTCAGCCTTATGGTTGGACAACCAATCCATTCCTATTTGTTAGGAATTATTATAAACAGACTTAAGTCTGGTAGTTATAGAGTTAAGTCTGGTAGACATAGTTAAGTCTGCCAGTACTAAGTTAAGTCTGGCAGTACTATAGTTAGTACTGGTCGTGTTTAGTTAATTTTGTTTATGTAACAGAATAGTGCTAATAGTTATCTTAGAGATATCTTAGGAGATATCTTAGGAAAGGATATGCATTATCCTTTCACACGTTTTGTAAATCCTTTTAGGGTTTCCTTGGTGTATAAAAGGAACCCTACGACATAGTGTTTTGGGTATCCAAACCTAATAGAAATCAATAGCAATATATACAAAGTTAGTTTTACAATTGTTTTTCTTAGTACTTGTGTTAAGATTCCGCATTAGCACATAGTAGTTAGTCTTTGTTTCTCATATAGTTGATTTTGGATTTATCCAAGTTAGCTTTGCTTACAAACATGCTAATCAGATCCAAGACTTTGGACCAACAAGTGGTATCAGAGCCTCTAGAGGGACTCTGAATAAGAATACACAAGAACACAAACAATCACTTTCAGATCTAGAAAAATGTCTCAACCTGCTAATGATGATTATTAAAAATTCCTTTGTGATGATGAAAGCATCATTCCATGAAGATGCATCGGTTAGTGGTACTGCCAACCAATAACAATCAACAACAACAACAACCACTATTTTAAATATCAAACTCCTAATTCTGAAGAAGGAGGAGTATGATATATGGGCTATGGAGATGGAGCATTACCTTGAATATATTGATAATGATGTTTGGAAGGTAATTCAGAATGGAAATTCAAAGAAGAGAATCTCAACTGGAAAAGATGGTGTTGTTAGAATACTTCCACCAGTATCTGCTGCAGAAATTCATGTTGTTGAAAAGGAGAGGAAGGCTAGAACCATCTTACTTATGGCAATTCCCAAGGAACATCTGAGAAGATTTCATGGAATGGATGATGCTAAAGAGATTTGGGAAGCCATCAGGACTAGGTTTGGAGGTAATGCAAATTCAAAGAAGATGCAGAAAGCTGTTCTAAAACAACAGTTTGAAGCATTTTCTATATCCAGTTTAGAAGGGTTGGAAAAAGGATATGACAGGTTCCAACAACTACTCTCACAGTTGGAAGCCCATGGTGCTGAAGTATCAACTGAGGATGCAAATCACAAGTTTCTCAGATCTTTGCCCTCGGCTTGGTCAAATCTGGCAATGACAATGAGAACCAAACCAGATGTTGACACTCTGTCCATTGATGACTTATATAATAACCTCAAGGTTTTTGAGCAAGAACTCACAAGTACCTCGAAATCATCTGCAAGTGCTCAAAACATTGCTTTTGTTTCACACACCAAGAGCAGCACTAACAAGGTTAAGTCTTCTTGGTCGGTGACTACTATACTAGGTGCTTTCCCAAAAGCTTTCATAAATGCTTTCAATAACCAAATGTAAGATTTTGTAGTTTCATTCTTCAACAAACCCGCAGCAACCGTAACACACTTCCTATGATTGTATATCGCTGTAAAGGGAACAAACACCATCTTGTAACTGGAAAAAAACATTAAAAAAACCTGAAATAACACAAAACATACTACAACTAAGACACTGCTTACAAAGAAGAATTCTTACTTGTTTGTCTTAAAGGTAGCATCAAACGATACAACATCACCAAACTCCCTGTAATTGTACTTAGAAACTTCATCGGCCTAAAAAATCCCAGAAAGCTCAGCATTCTCAACCAAGTAATCAAACGAAAAATCAAACACGTGCTTCTTTCTATTTTCCATCTTATGAATAAGCATCTGAGCATCACTGTCTCCTATATAGCAGTTCACGCTTTTAAAAAAGTTCTTAAAATCGACCGTAGTACCATGAACAAGCAGATAAGAACCCTTGATACCGGTTAGAAGGTGATGGGCTCTTGTTGCACCTATGTTTACACTAGCAGCTTTCACAATAAACGCTTGCTCCAAATAAGTCAACTGCCTCTCTCTCTTTGACAAATGCTTGAACTCTTCACGTTCAAGCTCGTGATTATGAATAGTATCAAACACATTCAGAACAAACTTTCTAGTACGAGAATCCAAATTAAACACAGCACGTGCTTTGCATCCAGTTATATGAAGGTTTGAATTTCTCTTTAGTTTGTCACTGTTCTCTAAATCTAGTGTGTCTACGTGTATTCCTTTAGGGCAACCCATCCTATTGCAAACTAAATACTTTTGTTTAACATCTCCATTCAACATTCTTTTCTGACATGAACGCCTAACTACAAACCCTGCTTCTGCAGCATACTTCATATATGCAACAACACAATCATCAACTGAATCATAAACATTCCCTTTAACTAGTAAAACATCCGCAGAAACTTTTAGAATGTAATAAACAGTTCCACCGGGAGTATCAAAATTAGAATGAGTAACAAACGATTCACGAGTACACAGCGCATCCAACTTTGAAAAAAATAAAATGAAAATGAAAAAAAATAAGATGTTTCATGAAAAAAAATGCAAAAAACACATATGATGTCACAAATGACATATATAATAAACACATGATGTGATATCATATATGATATATCCAAACAAATGAAAAACAACATGTAATATCATATATGATATCAAAAGATGATATATAATAAACACATGTTGTGATATCATATATGATATCACATATGTTATATACAAACAATGGAATATCATATATGATATCACATACAATATCATATATAATATACCAAACAAAACAACCTCAATTATAAACACATTAACACAAGCTAAAAATATCAAATATGATATATTTCAAATCAACTTAAAACTGCTTATTCCTAAACTAATAAGTTGCAAACAGTTTAATTAATTAAAAATAGCTTATGAACATAAACGTACTCTTAAGAGCATGTGTCTCATCACTCTCCTTCTCATAAGCAACAATCTCTTTAGTAAGAGCATTAAGAGAACTATCAGACGGAACACAACTTTCATCAACAACATCAGACGAAACAGAATTTTGAGAAACACTAGATAGCGCACTTGAATGACTCGGATTCATAAAACCAGATAATAAATCAAAATAAGCTAATAAGCATAATAACATAAGCTAATTCGCAAAAAAAATCTAAAAATAAAATATAAACAGATCAGTTGAATCTAACCTGATGTTAATGAATTAAAGAAGGATATGATCAATTGAAGAAGAAGATGATCGATTAAAGAAGACGATGATCAATCGATTAGTTTGTTGTGTTAGTTAAGATAATCATTCGTCGAAGAGAGAAAAAAAAAGATCACAAATAAACACACACTATGTGTGTGAATTAAATGAAATGTTATTAAAAATATGCTTTTATATTGAACAAAATAGCTCTTCTAGTGCAAATTGAGAATTTAATCTCATTCGTTGGATCATATAAAGATGGAGGGTGGAGATGAGTCCCCCAGTATCGAAGAAAGGTTTGGTATCGAAATTAACTTAAATCGTGTTTGTTTTGTGGACAAGTTCAGTGGAGAATAGAAGCATCGAGAACGAAGGGTATAATAGCCCGTTGACCATAAAGAAAGAGAAGTCTGACCGAGAAATACGGGTATTTAACAAACTTTGCAGACGTTTACACGGTGCGAGCATGTGTTTAATGGTTCTTAGATGCTGATTTTGTGGAGAAAGAGAGATATATGGAGCTTAATCCAACAAGTTTGGAGGTGTAGCTAGCTTTAGTGTCAATAATTCATTTGTCAAAACAAAAACAAATTAAAGGGCATGAACATGAAACTCATATGTTCGAAGCAACCAAGTCAAGCACATGACATGCTTATGTTTTATGTCAAAACATTAATGTCAGTATGTCATCATTCGAAATCTTCCACACTTGTAACGCACGAGTGACATTCAAGAGTTTCTTGAACCGAATTGTCACGAGCAACTTTTTTTAGCTTTTCAGCTATGATCAGTAGCAAAACGTAAGTATCATTTTAATCGTCCTAAACCAATAATAACACTTATCTAGCTAGTCACCTAAGGGTTGCCAAGTTGGTAAAAGCATTACTAAAATGTGAGACGCCTCAAGTGTAAACCCTTTTTGGTGCAAACAACCCTGAAGTGCCCACCCTTTGGGGGAGGTCTTTACCATGTTTTATTTTATGTGGCGGTGGGTACAAGCCCCGTGAATTAGTCGGCCAAAAAGGTCGAAAACTATGGTTACCCAAACACGTTATCTAGCTCATTTATGTGGATAATACTCCATAGCAGCCTCTTCATTTTACCTTGTCTATAACAAAATGCACACAAGTAGGGGGTTGTTAATCGGTCAAGTTGGTCGGGTTCAAGTCTATTCGGGCCGGGCCCACTCATGTTCGGGTGCCCAAATATGAATAAAACGTTATAAAATTGCTAGTGGCTTAAATAGATAATTTCTAAATTTTATATTAAAAAGAAGACAGCCCTTATTTGAGTCAATCGGGTCGACCAAAACCAAAGTTAGTCAAAAAAACATTTTCAACCTGGTACCCGACCCTATATAGTATTCGGGTTACCCGGTTTGACCCGAATAAAATTATTAGCCCAAGTAACACAACCCGAATATGCTTAATCAGGTCTGGGTCGGGATGGGTTTTTTACATCACTACACGCAGGTATAATTAAGAATATTTCCATACTAAAAGCTTATAACTAGCAACAAAATGTATTTCTTAAAAATTGCTACATTTCGCGCAATCGTTACTATAATTACCGCCTACATATGAGTCAATGACTCGCCCTCCTAGGAATACCTCCTCCATTTACCCTTTACCTACTATAAGTTTATAACTAGCAACAAAAACGTATTTCCTAGAACTTGCTACATTCCGCGCAATCGTTACTATAGCCATTAAAACACGAATGCATCTACTATAAGCTTATAACTAGCAACAAAACATATATCCTAAAAATTGGTACGTTTCGCGCAATCGTTACGATAACCATTAAAACACAAATGCGTCTATCTATCGAGGTACCTGAAGAAGGCGAGCAAAGTTAGTTTGCTTATCGAGCACTTGACTAACAACAAGACCTGGTTTATAGTCCGCTAAGCGTTTGTAATCGGTTAAAATCCCCCAAACCGTCTCCAAAGTGGCGAGTCAATCGCCACTTTGAACCTTATTCTCCGTCTATTCCTACTCACCTTCTCTATCTCCACCTCAACCCCCTCAAGCTCACCATAAATGTCGTCACCTAATGATTCAATTACATCATCTTGTTTGGATGATGACATCACTAGTGATATAAATTGAGGTGAAGAGGTTGTAACTAATTTGGACCTAAACTGTAACTGTTTGAATGTTTTGGAAGATGATGTAATAATGAAATGAGGTAAAGAAGTTGTAACTAATTTTGAGTTTGACTTACAGTGTAGTGATACTATGACTAGTGACGTCACCGAAGCCATTGCCGGTGAAAGGAACCATGCGTTAGATCTCAATTTGTTGGATTCATATGGCTCTAAATTAACGATATGGTTTTATACACTACCTTCTCAATAAGGTCAATTACAAATACTAATAACCAGTAGTTCAGAATTAAATTTATAAGAATCAAAACATGTTTTTAATCCCACTAACAATGAGCAAAGGTCAAAACATATAAGATGCAAGCACCCTCAATGCAATGCCTGCACAATCCCAAATCTCTACTACAAGATACTGATGAAAATGCTGCTAGCTATCTGATACTTTTAAAAATACTACAAGAAAAACGCACAAGTAATGTATCAAGAACCAATGATCTAAAATCTGTGCTGCTAACTATCTTATATCTGCAATTACGTGGAATCACGCACAACCTGAAAAAGTTAATCTATACCTTCAATTCGATAGATGGATATGATTATCTCAACGAGTAAGCCCTCTTTTAGGCATTCAGCAATTCCTTTTTTGAGTATAAGCATCTTCTCCTTTGCCAACTGCAACAAAACGAGAGTTAAAAAGTCAACCAAAACTGGGGATAGTAACAGATCGGGTCAACTGTTTACAAGAACAGAAGAAACTCACTCTTTGAACATCTGCAATTCATTTATGAGCACCATTGAGCTGTGTCTCTATTGCCTCTTCAGTTTTCATCAGAAACTTCTTGTGTGACACCTCTGACAACATAAACGGTCAATCATTAGTGTTTATTCTTTTATGAGCATTATTAGCCGGTTTTAGTAATGTAAAACAAGGTTATAGTCCCTTATTCCTTATGTACCAGTATCACTCATCTGATTAATTAAGCCAACAACTAAGTGCCCGCTTATTCACTTTGCAATGTACTATACACTACTACTATTGATATAACAACATTGGTTATATATCCACAACTTTAAACTGGAGTATTAATGTGAGTGTGAATGTTGTAATGCAGATTTTTGTGATTCCAAGTGGGTTTAATACTTCAATTCCTTCAGGCGTATCTGATCTTGTTACATAGTAGTAGTATTAGTAATTAATTATTACTGTTTAGAATATTAACTGGCATATGATATATTTAGTTGGAAAAAGATCTTACTTTGCTTCTCTACCATTCCTTTGACTTGAACCTGATGTGTTTCAAGTCCTTCAAGTGTTCTTCGGCATTTCTCTAGGTGCTGATCCACTTCTTCTTTGAATTTCTCATATATGCCCTTCAGCTGCTCTTGTTGCTCTGCATTGATTTCGCGGGTCAAAAATGATGAAAGAAACATATGCGTTATTAGAATATAAATTAACTTCTGATTACTCATCGCTTATGACACAGATGGAAAAAACATCAAGATTTTATATTAAATCTTTGGTTTTAGATTATTACCTCGCAATTGCTTTTCTGGATGCATTCTTTTGGATTTACCAAGGTTTGTCTGCTTTCCACTGAAACAAAATAAAAACCACCTGTAAGAACTTAAATATAAAATATCAGAAATGCAGACAAACTGTAAAGTTACTCACACTTCATTCTGGATTTTGGATTCAGCATTTTGCAACTGTGAGTGTTTGTTCTCGGAGACGGACAACAATATGGCAGCAGATTGCTTGCTTGTGGTTGAATGTATTTTCCTTTCAACCCGTTCTAAGGCCAAGGCGAACAGTTTTACAGCACTGAAACATAAGTATAGTGTGATTAAATAAGAGGAAAAAGAAACCTATAATTATCAAACTAAAAACAGATTACCCCACAAGCCCATCATGTTGCGAGCCATCTTTAAATTTGTCACAATCTGCGTCCCCTGCACAATTACAACAGAGAACTAATACATATATGTAAAAGATAAACAAGAGTAACAAATATAACAGTACACATTTGAAAGCTTATTAAAGAAATATGTAAAACTTCATGCCATAGCTATGCATGTCATATGTTCTACAGTTAAAGTTATATTCACATATTTATAAGCTGTTAAGAGACATGCAATGCCTTGTGCAGTGGTGAGGCAATCGATCTTGCACATTGACAAATCCAAACTAACCTACATCACACTATTAAACATCTAAGGTTCCAACTCGTAAGTCGTTATCAATTGGCTATAAGTGAGTGTGACCTAGGATCATACATACTCGCTGGCCAAGTTGTGTACTCAAGTGAGGTCAATAATCTCAGCTCTCAATAAGATGCATTTATCAGAAGTAAAGTGCTCCAAAATCTAAAATGCATATTAATAAGCAAGCATATAAAAGTTAAGAAACTTTTCAGTTTAAGTAACGAACTACACGTAGGTGTATACCAGTAAATAACATCGCACGGAACTTTAGTAGTGAAATGAACTAATTATCACCTTTGATTGGTGTATCATCTTCAGAGCTCTCAGAATCCTCCTCTTGACATGGTGATACTGATACAGGCCGTTTCTTTCCTTGACGATTCTTCGATATAATTGGCACTAGATTTACGAAAAAAGAAGAATCTTCAATACAGCTGAACTGAGTGATTTATCTTCAGTTTTAAGTCATCTATTATTCTTGAAGTATATGGCAATTTAATAACAAAACATCATAAGTGAATGTTACCACTGATAGGTGAAGCATCTTCAGAGCTCTTATACGAAGATATAGGAGAAGAGATCCCAGTAGTTGACTTGAACTCAAATGTTGGGCTCTTTAGATCAGACTGTGGGTCTACATTAGTCGAGAAGGAACGCTTAGCAAAAGGATTCTGATCCACGTCGTTCTTTGACGTAGTCCCATTATTACCTCCAGGCTGACAGCTGATCATAAGATCATCAGAGTAGTTGTGACTTGTTTCTTTCATTTCAGTGTCTGACTTAACTACCTCACTGTCTCGTTTTCTGTTTTCAAACAATGATGCACTTATAACAGCAGCTTTTGTTTTCCTCCCATCAGTAGCTTTCTGAGACTTATCTTTGAGAACCCCTTCAGTATTTTGCTTAACTACCTCACTGTCTCGTTTTCTGTTTATAGTTAATGAGTGTATTGTGGGCAGCAGCTTTTGTTTTTCTCACATCATTAGCTTTCTGACTCTTAATCTTTATGAAACCTCTTCGATAAAGCATGTCTTCACTGCCTGATCTCTAATTCCAATCCTTTTTCCCTTTTTTTCTCTTGAAGCATTTTACAAACAGGACTACACATCGGTGATAGGAATCTCTTTGACCAAGTCTCCACATTGAGAACGCATTTGCGTCTAAGTGAGCTTGTTTAGACTGACATAATGGAGATTGTTTTTTTGGTACAGACTTTTGAGCTTGAGGTTTCTTCCCGGGCGAAAGAGTATCAGTTTCATTAGTTTTAGACCGCTGCTTCGTCTTATCTACATCCATTCCAAAAGTCTGTGAGTTGTGCTGTGTCTTATTCGGTGAAGAAATTACAGTTCCAAGTAATTCCTGGACTTTCATTCTTGATATTGTTCACTTTTTCACTTGTTCCCTGCTCTGTCGTTCCTTTCTCTGGCTCCGGTACTTTCTTTGGAGTTGCATACGCAGACTCTTCCTCCCTGCCAATAGTACCACCGTTGCCTCCCTGCCTTTGGTTAAAGTTTCTCTTTGATTTCTTCTCATTGGCATACCTGGAACGCAGGTTCAACATCTGGCTTGCGAAATATGAACGCGCCTCCATATTATCAACTATCTTATTACCACTAGGTTGCAGGGGCACATTATTAGTAGACGGCAAACTCGAAACTTTTGGATATGCTCTGTTTTGGTCAGAAGTATTTCTACGAATCAGTGGAGATGATTTCTGAAGTGGAGCCTTGTTCTGACTTCCCAAATCTGAAGACATGCCTTCTTTCCCATTACATTTACTTTCAGCAGGAACATCTTTCACGGATTTTACATTTTGTGAGGCATGCAACTCATCCGGAACTACAATTCCTATGGACATCTTCCCTGCTTGGCTACATGGTTTATAATTGCTACCAAAACTCCAATTCCCGCTCATATGATCCTAGCACACAAATTATAGGTCCATTAAGCCTCTATGCATCTCTGAACTTCAGTACACGTCTCAAATCATTGTAAAAACAATTTGTTTCCATTAAACCAGAAATACAGTAGAATAAGCTCCCACAAATAGAGAACAAAATAAGGGGGAAACAAGCCGAAATAAAACAATATCCCATTATACGGTTGGTGAGTAACTTATACAACAAAAAATTAGTATAGCGTGATTAATGTATCCACAGATACCCACTCATATGATCCTATCACAAAACTTATTGGTCATTTACGCCACTATCTTCGTCTTAGGTAAACAATAATAATCGTAACAAGTTTTCATCAACCAGTAACACAGTAGAACAGACACACACGCACAACAACAACAACAGCAGCAAAACAGATAGAGCGAAAATAAGCATAAACAGATCACTATCCCAGTAAATATTACGATGACGACATAGACGCAATCCATACACAACCACTATGTTCTGAATAACTCAATCAGATGCCAAATATACGTATAATGTAATTAAATGAGTCCACAAATACTCACATCGCGTAAACGCCGTGGTTGTTCGGTTTCCATTTTATTACTTGGGGTTCTTCGGCTCTATTCAACAGATCTCAGAGCAACAGGTGGCTAAAACACGCAACGAAACAAAACAAAACTCAGTAACTTACATCTACAATTCGCATAGCCAGCTTACACAGCTTATGGTATCAAACCTATGGAATCAAAACAGCTATAAAGAATTCGCATAAAAAAACTATGACGTCTAACGCGATAACAACAATTAATATACAGTTAACAAACAAAAGTGATGAATCTCACCTAATTTATAACCTAGGGTTTCAGAACGTAAACCTAACTAACTTATCCAGCTACGAATGAAATGAAATACACTAAATCAACGCTGATAACGTAATTTCATAAAAACTTAATAATAATAAACGAATTGAACGGTTAAATGTAACGATGAGATCATGAGAAGCTAACGTACCTTATTAGGACTGATGAGTTAACCAGGCTACGAGCACAAAAAACTAACTAACTAACTAACTTTTTTTTCTTTTTTTTTTCTTTTTTTAATAACAAAATCTTAGTTAGCCGGAGGAGGAATATAGAAGCCGCAGTGGTGGTTCTTCACCAAATCCTTTTTGTGACGAAAGCAGCTGTTGCATCCGGAGCAAATTTGTTTAATTAGCTTACTCTCAGACCTATGGTGAGTGCTATTATTATTGATGGAATCACGCCTTTTGGAAAAAAATTGGGGATTTTTGCATAGAAAACAGGCAAACTTTTTCTCATCGGGGTAGGGGATGTGGTTTTGTGGTGGTACAACAGGTTGTTCGTTGTCCATGATATGATATGTGTGTGTGGGGGATGAGAGAGAGTGTGTTGTTGGTTGTGTTTGGGAAATGAGAGGATGATGATGTATTTATAGAGCGTGTTGAGTAGGAGGAGGTTATGCATTGTGAAAGAAGAATGGAGGGAGGGAGAGGGGATGAACCGACTTGGAAAAAGTATTTTCTGTTTGAGAGAACGAAGGAGAAAAAAGAAGAGGATCATCTTCTGATGATGAAGGATAAAAGAAGGAAGAGTGGGGAGTGGGACCTTTTTATTTTCATTTTCAATTCCCACTTTTTCCCGCCAAAAATTCACCTTTTAAATACTTACTACTCCTTTATTTATTAAAACAAAATAACACAAATCGTATAAAACCTCATTGTCTCGTCCTCGGTTTATGCTTTTCTTTATGTTTGATCTTTGATCCGGTCCGGTTCTGTCTTAATAAATTCGGTCTCGCTCCGGTCCAATATTAGTCGGTTCGATCCGGTCCGATCTTCCGGCGACTACTAGCATAAGTGTCACTCTTACTTAAATGTACCAAATGATTAATAGATAAACCCAATTAAACCAAATCTAGATTACCCGGAGATATCAGATTACTTATATTTATAATTATTCTACTGATTTAAGTCTTTATTATATGAATTAGATCTAGGTGTCACATACTAAGGGTGTGTTTGTTTGATGGTGTTACTATGGGTTTTTAAAATCCAAATTTGAATCCGCTGTTTGTTTTGAAATTTGGATTTGAAATTAGGATACAATCCTAAAAAATTGCATTGTTTCTAATACACTAGTTGGATACCCGCGTATAGCAGCGGTGATAAATTTTTTTTTTGACCTTACTCTCCCCGCAATTCTCTACCCGCTAAGTGAATTCGTTTCACAACACTTCGAATGTATACGTGTTGTCCGTTGTATGTGTTTGTTTGGGTTTCCCGTAGCTTTCCCGCAACACCATATTAACATCACCATACTCGCATTTAAAAGACTCTCACAGCCTCTTACCAATTAAACACTCTCTTCAAATGAATTAAGGTTAAAGTTGTAAAAAATTTAAATCAAAATAAAATAAACCCATTAAAAATCTAAAAATCTAAAATTTATAAAAATATATCAAAATGGATGTTGAATTATAGAGAACGAAATTTTAAAAAATATGGTGAAATTATATCATAAAAAAAATTAATAGATAAAAAGATATTTCAATTTAAAAATAATGGTGATTTTTTAATTAAGAGGTGACACATGTCACTCTATGATGTATTCCTTTAAAATGAAATAGATGGTCAAGATTGCACCTCCTTATCTTAATTTTTGATGGACACCACAACTTAAATGCTTTATATAATAGTATAAAAGTATTGGCATATTTGTGTGGGCCCTTATGTTCAGTTTTTTGTCTTTTTATTAAAAAATAATTATTTAGTTGTTTTAATAATTTTAAAATATCATACAAATTAAATTTTTTTATTAAATAATATTTTTTTCTACTCTCAATTATTTTAATACTTTTTTTCTTTCTTATATCAAATTCAAATCCTAACCCAAATTTAAATCCAAATTAAAATCCTAACTTAAACCCATCTACAAACCAAACGGGCCCTAAATTGGTTGCACTGATCAAGATTGTAATTCCTTAAGCAAACAAGTCATATATTCAAACATTGGTACAAATCAAACACTAAAACACTATTACTTACAATAATTAAGATGTCACGAGTTGTTAATTCATCATAATCTAGGTTTCATGCATACTAATCAGTTACTAACAATATTATACTAAAACGCATATATTACAAATGCATAACATATTATATATGTGTATTATTTCAAATATCCTAGTGTCGTTTAGGCTCGCGAGTACAATTAAGCATTATATATAAAGCTCGAGCTCGAGCTCGATTAATAAATTAGCCGCTATTTAGGCTCGAGATCGTTTAGGCTCGTCTTGTTCGAGCATTTTACCAATCTGATCCTGAGATTTTCATGAGCGGCTCATTTCTACCCTTAATATGTTTTTTTTATTTTTACTTATATTGTGTTTCACTAATTCATTTTATATAACATATTTGTCTTTTAGTCGGAGAGGTCGTACCGTCGAGCGAGTTCGGGAGCTTTGTTGAAAGTTGTTTCATATTTGGCAATCTTATGAAGCTTCACGGGCTTATTTGTAATATTTTGTACACTAACTTATCTTTTAGCTATGTTTATAGCTTTGGTTATTTTGCACAGTTAAAAGTGTAAAGTCTCTCTATATAAGGAAAAAGGGTGCTAGGTTTTCCCATTCACTGCGTTTGTTTTTCACCTACAATCTCTCTCGTTTTCATATCAAGTTTCATCTGGTTTTCTGAGTTTTAAGCTTTGATCATCTTGATCGAGTTTACTAGTTTTAAAATTTATGGGTTTCGGTCTAATTGGTTTCTATTGACGATCTTGAGGTGTTAATCTTCAGATTAACTGGAGTTGGGGAGCTCTGTTGAAAGTTGTTTCTTATTTGGAATTCTTATGAAGCTTCATAGGTTTATTTGTAATATTTTTTTACACTAACTTATCTTTTAGCTATGTTTATAGCTTTGGTTATTTTGCACAGTTAAAAGTGTAAAGTCTCTCTATATAAGGAAAAAGGGTGCAAGATTTTCCCATTCACTGCAGTTGTTTTTCACTTACAATCTATCTTGTTTTCATATCAAGTTTCATCTGGTTTTCTGAGTTTTAAGCTTTGATCATCTTGATCAAGTTCACTGGTTTTAAAATTTAGGGGTTTCGGTTTAATTGGTTTCTATTGACGATCTTGGGGTGTTAATCTTCAGATTAACAGGTTTTTGGGTTGATTACCCCTAGTTTCTGATTTGGGGTTTTGTTGATCTTGTGGCTTTGTGGATTGATTGGGTCTAATCTTGGTTCAATTACTCTAGACTAAGTGAATCTAGAGTGATTGTTGGGTTCAGTTCCTAAGCCCTTCAGTCTTTCAGTAGATTTAAACATAAAATCCCCTAAGTGTTACTCAAAATGAAGTCTTTCAGCTTGAGTCACTGAAGTTTCTTCAGCTTCAGCTCTTCAGGTCCTTAGAAGATTGGGAAGTATCTTCACTTTAGTTTATGCAGCGGTATAGAAACTGAAGAAGGCCTTTGCAAAGAGATTCAGTTCAGATTGGTTGACAATTCCAAGCTGAATGTTGTCTATCTCCTTAACAGAAGATTGAAACGTTTGTTTCACTTCTAGAAGGTTTAAAAGGCGGGAAAAAGATTGTTTTATATCAAAAGGAATAATACAATCTCCTTGGGAAAAAGTGCTTCTAAAGTTGGTATAGAAGTACAACAACTTTCCTTAAAGGACTATACCTGGTACTTTAGAGCACGTCTGCATTAAATTGTATCTCAACCACCCATTAATGCTTGACATTTGTATAGGTTAAACTTGTAAAACATTCCCTTTGCCTATAAAAAAGAAAATGAATTCTCCAGAGTAAATGTTATCTCTTCCAATTAATGTGCATACACATTGTGAAGAGTTAGTTTATCTCTCAAACAATCTGACTCCGTTACTACTTGTAAGCTGAAAGCTTCACGTTTAGTATACACAAGTTTGTTTTCTTATTCTCATAACTTTAGTTAGATAATAAGTTCGAAGGAGATAATACCCCAATTTTCAACCACCTTTCTATTCCGCAAGCAAGGTGCGTCACTTTATTTGATTATAATAAAAGTCTATACGTTGAAAAAGTATGGCTGTTGTGTTTTAAATTGTTCTTATTTTGTTATATAATTTGGCTTTTAAAACTCACTTTGTTGCTATGGAATCTGATTAGTTTAATTTGATAAACCTTATATCAGATTCCAAGGGACCAACAATTTCCCTTCCAAGTAACATAAATTATTCGGCACTTTTCGTCCTCAAATGACTAGTCGGTCTCTCTTGTAAACATTGTACGTAATATTTCTTCCAACATAACGGTACCCACGGGAGGTTTCTACACATGGGAAAGAAATTTTTCTAGCCACTCGCGGAACATACTTTACATTCAAAGCGGTCTTCACGCTTCCATCACGAAGCTTGAAGTGTACACTCCCGACATCTTCAATCTTCATCATCTGCTTGTTACCCACTTTGATTTCACCAAATTATCCATTACCTGTTTTATGTTCAAAAAAAATAGCACATCATTCGCGTATTACTGATAACGATGCTTTATCTAACACCCACTTTAGCTTCTTTCCATCTATCAAAATTTCATCCATTCTAGTTTTTTCGTTACAAGGAATACTCATCCCACAATAACCATTGCATTCATTCACCACCACCAATCTTTATTCGTTCCCTTTAAATCTCGTAAACTCTTTAATTTATTCACGAAATTAGGGACACATAACTCTCATATGACCATTCCTCGTTGCAATAGTTGCTATTTGACACATTGATGTCTCGATCTCCTCCATTTGATTACTTTTTCCGCCTGTTCGTACTACCATGCATGGAAATTTACCTTCCTCTTCCAAATTCAGTGAAACTAAATTTATCGCTACTCGAGGAAACTTTTCATTTCTGTCATTTTTCTCAGTTTATACGCAACGCCCTTTAGCACATCCTCACATGTCAAAGTGGACCCTTCTGTCACAGAGTTTGCACCATAACGACTTATAGGATGTTGTGAACGATGGACAACATCAACAAGGCTTGTTCTTCAACTTCATAACATCATCCTCATAAGCTAATTGACAATCCAAATGATTTAAAAGAAATTTATATGATCATGATTACCTCCTTCTTCTAGTGTCATCGGGTGCTGCAACTCCTTTTTCCAAAAACAATCTGGGGCATCAATGGACTTTGAAGAATAAATATATTCTTAAGCCCCCTTCTCTGCTCCCCTCACCAACTCCCCCCCCCCCATATATGTCCCATGATCCTTCGATGTTCCTTCTCTCAAAACATTGTAGTTGATCTCGGGATAAGTGCCAACCTAATTGTACCTGAAGCCTTCTTCCGAATCGTCCTCCGACATCATCTTTATACCTTTCGTTTTGGGAGTCTACCGATTAAAAGCTTCATCAATACCTTTTCATACCAAAACATCCATCAAATCGTCATTCTTCCATACTGTGAAATTCATGTTTTCCCATCAAAACATCAACGATCAAGAACTTGACAATATCATTTGTTTCATCTTTTTATTAAACAAAGATCCACAACAAAGCAAACCTAGAGCAATAAAAACCAACAAATCTTTGCTCTCTAAAAAATATGCAAACACAGATGCCTGGCACAAAACTGTGACGATTTATAAAACTCTCAGATGTAACTTAAACACAGGATCCCTCCTAGTGAGATACATAATCTATATTTCTCAGAACCGCCCCCTGCCCATAAAAAATCCTAAGAACTAACAGTTAACGAACTCACTACGTTAAATTTACCATGGCTGCGGAGAAATCCGACGAAACCAAACATAAGTCTCGTTCGTCTCGTATCGGTCTCCTCCAACTTGTATGGTTCCTTCTCCTCGATCCTGAGCTCTGATGCCACTTGTTGGGATCTTACACCCATGACAATGAAGCATACATCGATAGCCAAACAATCAAGAAAACAAAAAACATACACAACACACAACAATTTAGTTGTTCGGCCCCTCATCCACTACAAAAACTTAATATAGATCTGTGGTTACAAGATTGAGACACTTCAACTCTTAATAACTTTACAAACTCACTCTCACATAAGTTTTTCTTTTTTGGGTAACCATGGTTTCCGCTTTATCGGCTGACTAACCCATAAAGTTTGGGCCCACTGCCACACAAACTCAAACCAGGTAAAGCCCTCCCTTTTCAGGAGGTTGGCGTGGCCACTTCAGAGTTGTTTGCACCTTGTAGGAACAGAACTTGAGACCTCACACCTTTTAGTGTAATAGTCGCAAACCCTTTTACCACTAGGCCACACCTGAGTGGTTCACACAAGTTTTTCTCTTCTTTAAGATTATGAAAACTTTACATAATCATCCTCTATTTATATAGGCTAAACGTAATCTTCTTTCTAATTTAGACACATACTAAATTAGAAAATATACTCTTTCTTCTCAAAGTCTTATCCAAATCATAATTAAGGTAATTTGAGTCATACCTCAATACGTAGTGCTAGTTTAAGATATTGAGTGTCATATGGTTTTTGACGATGTTCTTAATTCTTCACAATATCTTTTGATCGAGTTTAGCATCACCATAATAATTTGGATTTGTTTTTCTAATTGACACGGATGTAATGATTATCCGGAATACCTTTTCAACCTTATCTCATCTGCCGACTCAACTACTCTTAGTTGTACTACGAACTTATGAAGGCATGTAATGCGTTTGGATTCAGTTGTCTGAAAAACTTTTAAACTAAAGATTTAAAGAACAAAGTTCATTTGACCAACCACCTCTTTATTTAGTTATTATAACATCATACGATTGCAAAAATCAATTGGTGATTAGTGGAAAAAAGGTTTGTGGTTATCACTCTAAAATGTGTGAGGTCTTAAGTTCAATTCCTGCTAGGTGCAAACAACCTTGAAGTGGCCATGCCAACCTCCTAAAAAGGAAGGGCTTTACCTGGTTTGAGCCTATGTGGTGGTGAGTTCAAAACCCCGGGATTAGTTACACAATTATGTCTCGAAAAATGGTACCAAGGAAAAAAAAAGTGTAAAACCAATACGATTACAAAATAAAGTGAAACCCTAAACAATTTTCAACATTTTAAAGAGAAACTCATGCACTAAAACCAAAAACACATTCAAGAGGTGGTTTGCTTACGTATTAATATGTTAGGCTTTTGAGTTATTTATATTTTGGTCGTATATAGCATAAGCCTCGATTTTTTTTTTTTTTTGGATTTTTGAGCCCCCTATACCCCATTAACCCAACCTTTCACTAGCACCTTGTGGGCTTATATAAGTTTATTACGATATGAAAAACTTATATAAGCCCATAAGTCTCAATATAAGCCAGAAAATTAAGACTTATGTTATATAAGCCGAAATCAAATAAGCTCATAAGCCCACATATAAGACGCAACAAACACCCCTTAAATGAGTAAAAACTCTGACAAAGGCCTTCTATTGCTGCATCAAAAACTGAATTTAAACCTTTCGTTTTAGTCCTTCATCTTTAATGACATGTACAACTAAGTACAAATCTTTAACAATTCTTCATATGTGATACTACAACATACTTTCACCATATTGCACAAGGTTATAAATAGCTTGAGGCGTGGCGTGGTGGCATGGCAAAGCCTCATGCCTTTGCGAGCCATGGGGAGTCATGACGTTTTTAAAGCGTGACTTAAAGCGGCACAAAATATGAGAATATTTATAAATTTATATATTTATATCATATTACAAATATATTGAGTTTACAAAAAGTGTCATACATAAGAAATAAAGTCAACAAACTATCTTTACATGTAATCTTTTTCATTTCTATATAAAATATGATTTTTATCGAAATTTAATTCAAAAAAGCCTCAACGCATCACGTTTTATCGCGTCTGATCACGTTTTTTCACTCCTCATCTCACATCAAGCCTTAAGCCCAAGCCTTGGTCTACTGCGTGGCGTGGAGGTCACGCCTTACGCTTTTGTAAGGCCTTTGCGACGCCATGGCGCGCCTTTTAGAACCATGATATTGCATAAGTAGTCCTTACTTTTTGTAGCATACTTTACGATAGTTATCCAAACCATGTTGTGGCTTCTATGGGGATTTCGGAACCAAACCTACTTCGGCATCAAGCTTCATAAGGGACACAACTGGGAACGATTTATATGATTTCCTCTGTTCCTTCGATTTTATTAAGTATAGAATCCACTTGCCAATATTTATTTTGCACCTTTGTCGTTCTCTAGCTCTTTGCTAGTTTATATTGATATGATTCCGACATCAAATGAAAGTGCTAGTTCAAAATAATAAAGTTGTTAAGTAAAAGGATGTTAACTGACAGGCATTTTCCAAGCATTTTTACGTATATGTACTCGTCTAATAACTTAGATTTTTAAATGTTTACACTAGGACTGAGCTTCTAGTTCAAAAACTAAAATGACTAGTATTAGCCTATATTAGCCTATTAGTCAATATATTTGATTGGCTTCCAATATTAGTTGATGATTTGTTAATCATGAGTTGTCATAGCTATCTTGATTTGTCAATCATGAGTTGTCATAGTTATCTTGGGCTCAAGCCCATCCCTTTGTAATCTATATACTTTGTAATTTGGTGAGAAATGGCAAGCAAATAAATCAGTCTTACAAAGGTTTTATCAATTCTATCATGGTAATCAGAGCCCTAAAACACCCACCACCAAAAAATATTAACCGCGCTTAATTCTTGATCACTTTAGTTTCCCCGCAAAAAGCTCTCCACGCCTACTCTTAGAAAGAAGACTCTTTTTCTTTAGTTAGTACCGACCGTAAGACCCTTTATGAGTAAGGGGAATCGAAGGCCGGGGAAATTTTATTGGCAACAGGGAACCCTTTCTCACCCAGTCCTACCTACCCTATGTATTCGAGAGGGGGGGGGGGAGGCTGGAACCGAAAAAGACCTGGTTCCGCACATATGAGACAGGCAGAAGGTATGGGACGACCAGTTCACCATGGAAAGCGAATTCCCACGCCTCATTTTCCATAATATGATTATGAGCTGCAGAACGCTTGAAGCCCCTCTGATGCTACTTACGTAGATTTCTTCCGGGATCATTTCTGTCATCCACTATTTAAGAGACTTACATCTCTTGAGTCTAAGTATATTATTGGTGATCTTTTAACCGCATTTGAGAACTTTCTCCTCCGGACCCTCGATTCGATTGTTTTCCAAGAATGTTGAGCCGGGTATGTAAGCCATGTATCTGGGAGGAACTTAAAAGAAGGGCTTTCGGTTTTTTTCACCCCGTTTTGTGGTCTTGCAGCTATTTAAATAAATAAGAATATCAAATTGATATAATATAAGACTTTTTTAGAAGAAAGATTATATATATATGTCCAATCCCCATTGGTGGTGGGACCAACCAAGATGTATGTCGTCCAACCCAACCTCAGACTCTTTCTTCCCGACCTATTTGACTCTCTGGCTAGTGAGCTGGTGAGTTTGAGTCGTCTAGTTCTCTTTCTGTTTAGTTTGGTGGGGCATTCCAACTAATCACCCTCTCTCCACAATCAACATTTATTAATTATTAATTTGTATTAGGCCCAAACCCATGGTCATTATTCTAGAATAATCTCTTGTATCATATATATATGATATCTGTTATCAATGATATTCAAGAAATCAATGAGTCTTCCAATGCGGATTTTACCAGTTCTAATATGGTAATCAGAGCTTCAAACACCCACCACCAAAAATAAAAAACCTAAAATTTTCTTTTTTGCATAGCCAATTCAATATTGCTTTTTGCCGCTTACTTTAATCTTTATTGCGAATATTTTATTTGCCTTGCATCACTTTATCCATTGTTTTCATTTGCTTGCTGCTGCTATTAAACGCTTGCTGCCATCAAACGCATAATTAATTTCTTGGGCCACTTTATTCGCATCTATATGAATATGATGATGTGTAGTGCAACCAATAATTCAACTCAGCCGTTGTATCCTTGTGTGTACTTGCCAAGCCATCAGCCACCGGTCCAACTTGTTAATTTTTCGGCTCAACAGTCACCTATACAATATCATGGAGCACCTGTTATGTCTCCCGCTCTGGTTTCTCATGCTCCTGCTCTTCCATATGCATTTCATACCATGACTCTTCAAAATTCAAACTGGAATATGGACACGGGAGCATCATCTCATTTGGCGAACAATACAGGTATACTCACTTTTTTAGTAATTCAAGCATTTATCCATCTGTATTTGTTGGCAATGGTCACTCATACCGGACATAGCTTCTTGCATACATCTTCTAAGCCTTTTCACCTTAATCATATTCTTGTCACACCTCATATAATTAAAAATTTAATTTATGTTCGTCAATTTACTCGTGACAAGATGTTTCCGTTGAATTTGATGCTTATGGTTTTTCGGTAAAGGATTACCAGACCGGACAACTTCTTCTTCGCTGTGATAGTACGGGAGACCTTTATACGGGAGACCTTTACCTCGATCACTCAAAACAACCCTTTCCGTCCCTCAAAAATTCGTCTCAAATTCCAGTTGTTTTGCTTTCATTTAGTTCCACTACATGGCACAGACGCCTGGGTCATCCCGAAGAAGATGTGTTTCGTCGTTTAGAGTAAAAAAATAATAATTTCATGTCGTAAATCAAAGTTGTCTGCTTTGTGTCATGCATGTCAATTAGGTAAACATGCTAAGCTTCCTTTTTATAATTTCGAGTCTTCTGTTAATTCTGTGTTTGAAATCATTCACTCGGATTTATGGATGATATGTGAGAAATCACATATCCTTTCTATATCAAAAATGGCCTTAAAATGATCAAAATGTGCAAAAATATGCTTGTATTTGTGTATTTGGTTGTTTGTGAATGTCTAGGTACGGATAATGTATAAATCATAAGAAAACGGTCAAAAACCGGAAAATCGGACTGGGATCGGATTGAGTACACACAGAGCTGGGAGATTGTATCAATGGTCACACACTTGCGTCAAACTTTGGAATTATTAGTCAACTTGGTATGGTAATTATCCGTCTATAGACCAGTAAATACCCTGAATGTTTGTTCATAATGCAAAATTTGTCCCTTATCCCGATCTCGGGAGGCCGTTACCCCGCCCCACCCCCCCAACCACCCCTTGCCCCCCCCCACTCCCTCCACCTCCCCTCCCCTCCCCCCAACCCCCCCCCCCCCCCCCTCCCCCCCCATCACCCCCCCCCCCCCCCCCCACCCCCCCCCCCCACCCACCCCCCCCCTCCCACCCCCCCCCCCCCCCCCCCACCCCCCCCACCCCTCCCCCGCCCCCCCACTCCCCCCCCCCCACCACCACCACCCCCACCCCCCCCCCCCAAACAACTCCCACCCCCCCCACCCCCCCCTTTCCCCCACCAACCCCCCTCCCACCACCCCCCCCCCCCCCCCCACCCCCACCCACACCCCCCCCCCACCCCTTTTCCTCCCCCCCCCCCGGGCACCCCCCCCTCCCACCCCCCCCTCCCCCCCCCACCCCACCCCCCCACCCACCCCCCCCCCTCCCCTTCCCCCCCCCCCCCCCCCCCCCCCCCCCCCCACCCCACCCCCCCCCCCCCGCCCCCATCCCCCCCCCACAACCCCCCAACCCCCCCCCACCCCCCCCACCCTCCCACCCCAACCCCCCACCCCAGCATCACCCCCCCACCCCCCCCCCCCCCCCACGCCCCCCCCCCCCCCCCTCACCCCCCCCCCCACCCCCACACTACCCCCACCCAACACCCCCCCCCCCCCCCCCCCCCCCCCCCTCCCCCCACCCCCACCACCCCCCCCCCCACCCCCTTTTTCCCACCACCCCCCCCCCCCCCCCCCCCCCCCCCCCCCCCCCACCGCCACCCACCCCCCCCCCCCCCCCCCACCCCCCCCACCCTCCCCCCCCCCCCCCCCCCCCCCCCCCCCCCCCCCCCACCCCCCCCCCCCCCCCACCCCCCCCCCCCCCCCCCCCCCCCACCCCCCCCCCCCCACTCCCCCCCCCCCCCCCCCCCCCCCCCCCCCCCACCCCCAAACAACCCCCCTCACCCCCCCCACCCCTCCCCCCCCCCCCCCCCCCCCCCCCCCCCCCCCCCCCCCCCCCCCCCCCCCCTCCCCCCCCCCCCCCCCCCCCCCCCCACCCCCCCCCACCCCCACCCCCCCCCCCCCCCCCCCCCCCCCCTCCTCTCCCCTCCCCCCCCCCCCTCCCCCATCCCCCCACCTTCCCCCCCACCCTCCCCCCCTTTCCCCCTTCCCCCCCACCCCCCCCCTCCCCCCCCCTTCCCCCCCCTCACCCCCCCCTTCCCCTCCCCCCTCCCCCCCCCCTTTTCCCCCCCCCACCCCCCCCCCCCCACCCCCCCCCCCCCCCCCCCCCCCCCCCCCCCCCCCCCCCCCCCCCCCCCCCACCCCCCATATATACCTCCCCCCCCCTCCCCCCCCCCCCACCCCCACCCCCCCCCCCCACCCACGCGCACCCACCCCCCCCCCCCCCCCCCCCCCCTTCCCTCCTCCCCCCCCCCCCCCCCTCCCCCCCCCCCCTCCCCCATATCCCCCCCCCCCCCCCCACCCCCCCCCCCCCCCCCCCCCCCCCCCCCCCCCCTTCCCCCCCCTACCCCTCCCCCCCCCCTCCCTCCCCCACCCCCCCCCTCTCCCCCCCCCCCCCCCCCCCCCCCTTTCCAACCCCCCCCTACACCCTCCTTCCCCCCCCCGCTCCCCCCCCCCCCCCTCCCCCCCCTTCCCCCCCCCCCACCCCCCCCCCCCCCCACCCCACCCCCCCCTTTTCCCCCCCTTCCCCCCCCCCGCGCCCCCCCCACACCCCCCCACCCCCCCCCCCCCCCCCACCCACCCCCACCCCCCCCCCCCCTCTTCCACACCCCCCCCCCCCTCACCCACCCCCCACCACCCCCCCCCCACCACAATTTTTATTAAAAGAGATAACGGTCGTTTTTCTATTTAACAACCCAAAACTATTAGTACCGCCCATTTTTTTTTTTAATTATCCCAAGCCAGGTCAAGGGCCTCACACCCCGGGTCAAACAACAAGTAAGAAAAGAAAATAAGGGCGGGAAAGTCTGTTTTTACTATTCATCGTCGTTCTCAACCAATTACCCTACTAAAACAAAGGGTAAATCTCAATTAATAACGTGGCTAAAAGATTCGAGTGTTGTGCTACATGTCAGCAAAAGGAAACGTCACCTAAGGCTCTCATTGGTCAAAACTAACAAAGGGAAGGACACGTTGGAAGCAAACTAACACACAAAGAACGGGATTTTACACTAAAAACAAGCCAAAAGAAGAGCACTCACTCCCAAAGAGTAGGATTGCCAGCTTGGCAATCCGTGTGCCCCTTATTGATCCTACGGCCAAAAATGAGAATCCAATGATTGAATATATCCAATGGTGAAGATCAAAAGCTCAAGGGGAGCGTGTAAGAAGTCTGGAAGCTTCTCTCCCAGCCTATAAATACAAGGCATCATCACTCACAGAAGATCATCATCTTTTTTTTTCAGTTTTTAGTAGCTTAATGTTTAGCTTATTTTCATGTAATTTTCAGCTTATGGTTTTTAGCTAATTGTAGTTTCCTTTTCAACACTTTGTACTCAATTCAGTTATTAATAAAAGTTTGTTTTTCATTTAAACTCTTTTGTCAATTTAGATATCACTTTTATGCAAAATAATGGTTGATTAAGCTCTATTACTATTTCATAAGATCATACTACTTTAAGCTACTAAAAGCTCTCTAAAAAACTTGAATTCTAAATGGAATTGGATGGTTGCTTATAGAATTCAAGTGGTAATAGTGCTTGAGGGTCAAGCTTTAGGTTTAGAATAGGTATTTGGTAATAAGCTTAAGCTATAAGCTTAAGCAGCTTATATAAGCTCTATTAAGAGCAGACACCTCTGTTTAGCTGAGGTGGAGGTACACTTTCCTTTACATTTCTCTAAGTTCTTTGTTGTCTTTAATACTTTAAGCTTATCTGTTTTCTTACTAGCTAAATCTGCTTATCACTTACTTATTTATATTTTATCTAGCTTATTGATGTTTAATATAGTTGTTTTATGCTTATTGGTTTGCTTGTTAGTTTAAATTTCTGTTTTCAAGTTATTGAATCAAATCTGTCATGAAAATCCAAACATATTAGCTTAGGATTGTTGCTCTTATTTGTACCTGCTTATTCGTTTGCATAGATCTGCTTAATTATATCTGTTAGTTGCTAATTAATCATCTGGTATTTAGAATCTTTAGCCTTAAATTGCTGTTTCATAAGATAAGTACGGGTTTGATGAAATTAAGGTGTGTTTGGATCAATCAGTTTAACTTCAATTAGTATGTTTGATGCCATTTATCCTTGAGATTCATCTTCAAATTACATAATAGGTTTATAAGAATTAGACTTATGATTCTTAAATGGTTATATCAAGTAAGTTGGTAGTAGTTTAAAATCTGTTAGAATATAGTAAGTAGTTTAATCATTGTTGACTTATTGGTTTCTAGTTGGTTTTATTGCATCTTTGCTCTTGTTTGCTAACTCCACGTGTCTTTAATGTTGTTGAGACAAGTGTAGTTAGCCTGCACTTGTGGGTTGTGAGAGTTTTGGTTAAAATAGTTGTCAAATGCATCAGACAGGGAAAACAGCAAAAAGGCCTTTTTCTAGCTTAAAATTCAGTGGGTAAATTTAGAAATTAGGTCTTGATTTTTAGAGCATAAGTAGTTTTTAGGACATATTTCATTAGTTTAAGCTTAATTTGTTGAAATTAGCTTATTTGTCTATCTGTTTTTAAGCTGAAAAAATTGCATTTTGTCTTTTGCAAACTCAGTACTAGCTGAGAAAATAAGCAGTTTTCAAGGAGCATTTTCAATAAGCATTTGATTTTCAAAATGATTTTTAAAAGCGGTTTCATGTAGCTTTTTGGTTAGTTTAACGGTTAGTATAAGCCTGAATTCCCATTAAGGATCTGTTTTCATAATTAAAAATAAGCCCAAAGTAGCTAAGTTATCTGTTTGGTTTTTAGTTTTTCACTAAGTGCTTATTTTAAATCCTCAACTTATGGCTTGCTTCTTGGTGCTTATTTTTTGTTTAGAATAGTTTATTAAGTTAGTCTTAGCTTATTTTACTATTGTCCTTAGCTTACTTAGTCACTTAGTGGAAGCAGCATTAAAGCTAGCAGTACTAACTCTAAGTTAGTACTGCTGAGCTTATTTAAGCTTATTCTTACTTAAATTGTTTGTTCATTTCTTTTTCGTGTAATAGTTATTAGGTTAAGAAGGTTAGTTGATAAGGTCTAATTGATTGTCGATTCTAGCTTATCTTAGTTTTTTTTTATTAAGTTTTTGTAAAAAGGAAAAAAAAGTGTCAAGTGCTTTCTGTTTTGTTTTAAGCTCATTTAATGGCTTATTGATTAGCTTTAAAAAGTTGTTTTAACAAAAATAGCTTATTATAAGCTGTTTTACAACTTTGCTTTTTTTAGGTTTTTGCATAATAAAAAAATGGGAAACTAAGGAAGTCGGGGGTGAGCAAGACTCAAACCCTCGACAACCCTTTTATAAACCTCACAACACACACCCTCACCAACGTGCCCTTGGGACTTTTACATCCAGGTTTGCACAAATAATCCTTTTAACCCTTTTTTCAGTTTTTATTATAATAAGCATTCAGAGTGCTTAAAGGCTTTTTCCAGGCTTATTTAGTTTAGCTTTTTTAAGTTTTTACATTTTTCTTGCATTTTGTTTATCTTAAGCTATTTTTAGTATTTTTCTTAGATTTTTAACTCAAATTTTAGTATTTTTAATTATTTATTTTTGTTAAAAACTTTAAAAAATCATAAAAAATAGAAAAATAATCAGAAAAATAATTTTCTTTTTTATAAAATTTTCTTTTATCATAATCTAGGCTTAGGTTTGAAATTTACTTTCTTAAGGTTAATACTTTGAAATTTCACTTTTTAAAATACGGGATTTCGTTCCCGTTCTCGTTTCCTTCGTTTTTAAGCTTTAAGTGTTCTCGTTTTAGAATTTCCTTAGCTTTTTTACTTTTAAATAGTTAATTAAGAAAAAGTTTAGAAATGTATTTAGGGTTAAATTTAGTTCAATTGCTAATTTGTTACGTTTTCTTAATTCCGTTAACGTTTTTCGTAATTAGATTTTATTGTCCCTTAATTTGCTCACTATTAGGATTTTAGAAAACAAATCATCTTCGAACCAATTCAAGTCATTGTTCAAATAACAAACGAGGTCTCAATTTCATAAGTCTTTGGGAAAACGACCCGGGAATCACTTACCGGTTAAACGTGTAGTATTTTTGTAAGATTTTTCTTACTACCTTTGTCCTCAAGGGTAGTTTATGAATTTCATTATCGTTATATAATTATACGTATTAAAACTGTACACACCAAGTTTTTGGCGCCGTTGCCAGAGATTTATGATTAAGATTTCTTCGTTTGCAGTTTGTCGATCGTGATTTGGAGAACCTTTCGTTTTCAAAAGTTACGCTTTTGAGAAAATCAAAAATAAAAAAAATTAGAAATATAAAAAGTAAAAAAATATTTTTCTTTTTTTTAGTATTACTAGAAGTTAATTAAATACAAAAATACAAAAAAAAAAACATTTGCTCTTTCGGATTTTTCGATTTTTCTTGTGAATTCGTGAATATAAAAAAAGTAAAATTTTTACAAAGTTGGTAAAAGAACACCAATAAATAATACTTTCAATTGAAGTATTATCCATCAATAAGTTCCCGAACCAAAGATTCAAAAAAAAATTGCCGTTTGTGTCACTTACGAAAAAGGCGCACCTCTTTTGTAAAATTTATTTTACTTAAGAAAGTTACCCTAAGTTTATTGATTATTCGGTAAACAAAAATATTTCCTTTTCCCATTTCTTTTATCATTTTATTTGTTTGTTTAGTGCATGCGCACTAGAAATTCAAATTTTCCAAATAATTCAAACGTAACCATTCCGAGATGTCGAAATAGAGGACGTGCTCCAAACATAGTCGAACCCGAGCTTCGTACTATCGTGACTTACAAACAACCATTGCACCAATGGCGGTACGTACAATGGATAGAGCCTATCTTCCGGGACCACGGAAGGGTATGGAGAAGCTATCGTTTTACCAGAAATTAATGCGGATCATTTTGAGGTTAAAACGAATTTGCTACAATTAGTTCAAGCGAACCCGTTTCACGGTTTAGAGAACGAAAATACTCATGCTCATATTAATAGTTTCAAAAGGATTACCTCGACTCTACGATTTAGGAATGTGCCAAACGATATGATTAAGCTATGATGTTTTCCATATTCACTCGAGGGGGCTGCTAAAATTGGTCGAGAAAAGACCCCTAATTCAATCTTGACTTTGGTGAGGATCTCGTTGCCAAATTTCGTGTGATCAATTTTTCCCTCCTCGAAAACGACACACTTAAAGAATAAAAGCTCTGATTTACCTAAAAATTGATGAGTCTTTTGTGAAGCGTGGAACGTTTTTAAGGAAATGTTAGAGCTTGTCCCCACCATGGATTTACGGAGTTAACCCAGATAGATACTTTCTATAACGGTTTAAACGACAACGATCAAGACACCTTAAATGCCGCGGCGGGTGGAAATCTTTTGAGTAAGACGACTAGAGAGGCTTTGAATATAATTGAGAATAAATCAAAAGTGCATTATTCACGAAACAAACCAAATGCTTCTAGGATGAATACGACTTCTAGAGAGAGTGTTAGTAAGACGGATGAAAGAATTGATAAGCTTGTGGATCAACTTTTGACCTTAGTTGAGATTGTTTCTAAGAAAGTTGTCACTCCCGCTCTGATCAAAGCGGTTGAGGAAACTTGCGTTACTTGTGGTGGTGCCCATTCTTGGTATAATTGTCCGACTATCGATAACAATCAAGCTAGTGTTTATGCGACTACGGGTACTTACAGTCAAGTTAACCCCCCGAACTGTGTTAGTAACTAAATGGCACCACCCAGTTTTGCTCCGGTGCAAAACAATGGTCAAAATAGGTTTAATCAAAATCAAGGTTAAGCGAATAATTTTAATCTCATGGGGAAATAATTTTCATGGTAATCAAGGTTTTCAAGCTCAAAATAATCATGCTCCGAATTTTCAAAATCAAGGATTTCAAAACCAACATTTTCAAGTGCCTAATAATCAAGTGCAACTAGAGTTTTCAAATGATTTTTCTAGTTACAAGAGAAATAACGACCAAATGATGAGAAACATGCAAAATCAATTCAACTCGTTGAAGGGACACTTAGTATGAAATTCAAAACACGATAAAATCTCAACAAGCCGTCATGATGAATCAACAAACTACCTTTCAAAATAATTTGCAAAACATGATATGTGGATAGTTTCAAAACCAAACCTCAACTTCGGGTACTCTTTCAAGTAATACCATTCCAAACTCGAAGGGTGAGATGAAAGCGATCACTACTCAAAGTGGTGTTGCTTACGAGTGACCCTCGATTCCTACTAATCCTTCTCCTAAATAAGGCAAAAAGGCAGTTTGAACGGAGAAAACTTGAGGGACAAGGATTAAGGAGCAATCTAATTTCCAAGGAAGTACCGCTCAAATTCCACCTTCGGTTACTCCCATTCCGGAACCCGATGTTCCAAAGGGGATTTGTCTAAAACCACTCCCATTCCGGAACCAGATGTTTTGAATAATTTACCTAAGCCGAATATTCCATATCCTTCTCGGATATTAATCAAGAAAAATTTCGTGAAAAAGCTTCGTATCAAAAAGAGAAGATTTTTCAAATGTTCCAAGATTTACGCTTTGACATTAGCTTTGTAGACGCTTTGTTTTTGATGCCAAGATTTGCTCATACGATTAGGAATTTGCTCATGAATAAGGAAAAGTTTGCTTGAATCTAGCTAATGATACCATGGAAAGAGAATTGACTCGGCGTTTTTTGCTTCTTCAAAAAGCTTCCCAAAAAGCTTGGAGATCCCGGCAAGTTTCTTATTCCATGCAATTTTCCAAGAATGGATGTATGTCACGCCTTGGCCGATCTTGGCGCAAGTATAAATCTTATGCCCCTTTCCATTTGGAAAAAGTTATCCTTACCCGAACTTACACCAACTCGGATGACTTTAGAATTAGCGGATCGATCCATTACTCGTCCTAAAGGAGTCGCCGAAGATGTTTTTGTCAAAGTTGGGAGTTTTCACTTTCCTATCGATTTTGTTGTTGTTGATTTTGAAGCCGATCCTCGAGTTCCTCATTTAGGAAGATCTTTTTTTTAGGACCTGCGTGCCTTAATTGCTCTGTGTCGAAGGAGTGCTTATTTTAGGGACGTGGGTTCAATGATCGATTAATTTTTCATGTTCGCTAAGCATCTCAAAAAGCATGCAAGAGAGTCGATTAAAATGATTAATTTCATTAAGGATAGTTTTGGAGAATTTTTAAGATTGAAGAAATCAAATCATTTTTCAAGTGGCAGTACCACTCCTTTTTTCTGAATCTCGTCCTAGTCTCACATCTTTTGAGACTAGCAATTTTCTTCTTGAGGAGTTCGCCGATGAACTCACTCTTCTTGATCCATTTCCACCGAGAAATGAGGATGTTGATGTTGAAGCCAAACTTAGAGAAATTGAATTGTTGCTTAACCGTGATCCATCAACAAATTTTTCACCTTGGATTACGTTTAATCCTAATCCTGAAAGATTTACCAACGAACCTTCTCTAGTTTGCTTACCTCCACCGGGAGAAGAATGTGAGTGTAATGTGCCCGATTCTCAAACAATTAATTTTTCGACGTTTTCCAATCCTCTTTTCAACGATTTGCTTATTAGTCAATGAGAGTCAAGTCTCATGAGGAGGTTACTACGAACGGAGTTTTATAACTTATTCGAACTCTTTTTAATCTTGACTAGGAATAATTTCTAGTAGGTTTAATCCAAATTATAATGAAGTCCTCGATTCTATTTCAAAGAATGATTATTTTGATGCCAAATCTTATCTTCCCAAATCACCTCTAAATCATGATACTTTGACAGTTTTCTCTCCTAAAAATGATCTTCTCCACCATGAGTTTACTGGTGAACTTATCACAATTCCTCCAAGAATTGTTAGAGAGCACGAGGATTATATTAGTCGAATGTGGTTGCTATGCGGTAATTCATCTTCCCGGTCGCCGGAAAATTTTCATATGATCATCGAGTCTCTTCCCATATTTCCTATTCCCATTCAGGATAGTAACTCTCATAAGGAATATATCGATATATTTCCCGGTCCAGATGACTTAATACCGCCAGAAATTGAGAGAGATGATTAAGACTCAGAAGATGATGAAAATTCAACCGTTGATGAGCCAATTTTACTTCACACACCTTTTCCCGATGAAGATGAGTGTTTGACCCGGAGGGCGATATGATGAGTTCAATGCTTTTCTAGCGTAACGATATAAGTTCTTTGTTATGAGAAGATTATTATGACTCGGAGGGAGACGTATTATATCTTGAGAGATTGCTTATTGATGACACCACCCATAATCTCTTCTCTGAGGTGTTATTCGATCATGAACCACAATGCTTTAAGGATGAATCCGAATTTGATACTTTGAAAACTATGGTTAAAACTTTTTATCCCGGGATCTGGGAGAAAACTTTTTCTCCATCGTGTGTGAGATTATCATCTAAGGACCACCTTTATCTTCTCTTCACAATTGTTGTCCAAATCCTTTTTACTCATCATGTGAACTTTCTTTTCTCTTTCGGGAGTGAAGACACCATTTTTGACCCCGGCATCTCCACTTAGAGCCGGTGGCATCTCATCGGGATGGAACTTTCATGTGCTTTAATGTTTATCCAAACATTAATGAAAGCCAGATTGAGATTTTCTCTTCATTGTTTCCCTTTAAGGACGAATAATTCGAGGATCGAGTGAGCGATGGACGTGGTTACCAAAAACAAAGCGCTTCGTGGGAGGCACCCCATGCTTATCCTTTTATTTTCTTTCTTATTTCTATTGTGATGTGAGGAGGCTTTTACTCTTCCGATTCTCGTTGTTTGTGCTTATGATTGATTACAGGATTGACCCAAAATTTTCTGAAGACACTCGTGTTCGGTGTTTTGTCCCGGTTCACTCGAGCTTCCTAGCCTTTGCTTGCCATTAGTTTGGGGAAATCCGATATCCTAAGATTATTATCGTCTAACATTTATCTTGCTTGAGATTTTTGTGATACTTTCTCTACGCTTGGATTATGCATTCGACTTTTTGAGTTCTAGTATGGGGTTTTTAAGTCTTAGGCTAGGAAACATTGAGGACAATGTTTAATTTTAGTATGGGGTAGTATGTCTTTGATATGATCTTACCTACCTTTGCCTGTTGTTCTCACGTACCTCGTTTTCTCGCCAAAAATTTAAAAATATGAAAAAATTTAAAAATTTTCAAAAATAAAATAAGTGTTTTGTCACAATTTTGACTTTCCTACTAGGTAGATTTTTATGTAGTGTATAGCAAAAATTTTAGTCTTAGTTCAAACTTATACTTGAATTTTTCAAAAAAAAGTCTTCTCTATATAAATAAAATAAAATAATATATATATAGTTGATTATGAGTTGGATGCTAAGCAAGGATTATTTGGAAATCTTAAGAGCTCATGTATGTAATTTGTGGCTTTTTCTCCTATAAGCTCCTAACCGGATTAAAAATACGTGTTGTTTTTGGAGATTAAACTTAAATCAACAATTTTTATGTAGTGTATAGCAAAATTTTTAGTCTTAGTTCAAATTTATACTTGAATTTTTCAAAAAAAGTCTTCTCTAAATAAAAAAAATAAAATAATATATATATATATATATATATATTTATAATAATAATAATAATAATAATAATAAAATCTGTGGGCTGATAAAAGTTTACTACCTCTTGCCGGCTCACAACCGATGTTGCAGCCTTCTAAAAGGTCGAGGGTTACAATTGCATAAATGTTATGTCTAAGTTTGAATTAATAAATAGATCTCTTTTTGTTAAATTCAAATATGCTTTTGAACTTTGACTATTTCATTTTAAGTTTTGAAATAACAAACTCTTAAAAAACCATTTACCCGAGCCCAAGATATACACCGGCCCAATTTCTTTTTACCCGAGCCCAAGTCAACACTCACACCCCCGGGTCAAATAATTTTATAAAAAGAAAAGAAAAGGGCGCGAGAAAAGAAGTTACTATTCATCTTCTCCCCCAATTCACTCCTACGTAAAATCAAAAGGGTAAAAATTACTTCCGAGCTCATCCTACGTGGCTTAAAGATTCGAGAACCAAGTGACAGCTTGGCA
>BQNB010004883.1:86367-105163 GCA_026074375.1 Tanacetum coccineum
TCTAATTTGACTTTTTCAACTTCCCAAACTCATTCCTTCCTTCAAACTCAAATCTTCGATCGTATCGATTTACCATTCCAGCCTCGTTGGGGATTTACGACCCGGGAAAGCTCTATACTACTTCTCGGTATCATTGATTCTACTTTTAGACTATTCTTACTATATATTTGATATTTTATTATATTATATATATTTTAAGGTATAGTTTGAACGGATCAGTCTATATTCCGCGCAGACATTAGCTTTTCTAAGCAAGAGTCTCTCTTGTGTTTAGCTTGTGATTACATAGGCTATTCACCATCCTTAACAGGCAGTAAAGATCTATCTAGAGTGTCATCCTACAGCTTGCGTATATTTTATACATGTTTATATAAGAGTTATTTATATAAATACTAGAACTTTTCTCAAGACATTGAGAATGACACGATGGTCTTTAATTTTTTTTATGATTTTACGTAATACCGTTTTACATAACATTAAAGCTTGTCACAGTTCGCCACTCCCACTAGTTACGCTATCATTCAACTCTGAGTTAAACACCCGCCTCATGTTGTTGAAACACCTACGTCATCTTGTGACCCATTTTATCTAGTGAAACCTAAGTTGGAACCATCATAGACTTTATTTCCTATAAGATTTCATATTTATACCTTCTTTTAAATTTTCATTGTACTATGTGGATGATTTTAAATTATCTATCAAACTCATGTGTCATGAAAACTTTGTCGATTTAATTATTTATGCAAGCCACTCCTTAAACTATTATAGTTCTTTAAATATTTTTTACAACGACTTTATGAACTATTTCACTATCACATGATAACGTGTTTAAAGGTCATGTTTTACGAGGTTTAACGTTTATTAAATGTTTTTAAAGAAAAATTAGTGGAACGGATTTAAAATATTTATTAACGTGGTGTGACCCGAGTTGTAGGCCGATTTTAAATAAAAGAAATAACACATTGTACTAGTTTTAAAACAACTTAAGGATGGAGGGACCTAAATTGCCAAATTTCCAAAGTTATCTTCTATAAATAGAAGACATACACAAACATATTTTCTTTTTACAAAAACCACACTCCTTCCTCTCCTCTCTTCTTGTTCGAACCGGCCACAAACAAACACCCAAATTCCGGTCACTTTTTCTGACATGCAATTAAATCTGATTACATATTATTAATCATTGTTTCAAGAGCTACAAATACCACTAATAAAACCTCACATGCAATAAGATTTGAAGAAGTTGGATTTTTGGTGTGTTCTTGCTAGTTTCGAGTATAAGGGGGTGTTTAGATTAGTTAGATTGTTGTTATTTTGAAGTTGGTTGTTTGAAAAGGTTGATTTGTTTGAGTTTGAGCTTGCGTCCGATTTTACTAAGCCAAGGGGGAACATAGTTTGATTTTTCTTATAGCATTGTAAGCTGCAAGTTATGTTTTTGTAGTGATTAAATTGTGTATATTGCGTGTTATATGGTTATTGATATAAGATTCAAGTGCGAAAATTATTGAAAGCGTGTTTGGTTATTGACCAAAGTTTGATGGTTTTGGTTTAATTACATAGACTAGTTAAGCGTATTTTGATAGTCGGATTATGTCGAAAATGTCGTTTTCATAGGTTTTGTGTTGACCAAGTTTGACCAGAAAGTTTGACTTAACCGTACCGAGTTGAGAAATTTTTGAAAGTTATTTTTGATAATGCCAAATGATAGTGTTCACCTTAAGCTACGTTTCGCTAGGTGGATCGTCACGTAACTCTTAGTAACGAACGTTTTACGGCCGAGTCAAGTTTGAGTATTTTTAAGGTAAAAACTCAACTACGAAGTTTGACTTTTGAAAGTCAAACTTACGTAAACTTTTGAATAAAGTCTATAATGAGCAAAGGGTTCATAATGTTAGTTAATTGATAATGAAATATGAAGTTCGGATTATATTATCTTTACTTTTGGTAACTTTCTAAAAATGAAAACTTTATGGAAAATGTTGTAATATTGTTAAGTGCGTCAAGGTGAAATGTTTTGCTTCGCACTTGGAGATTTTAGTACATGATTGTATATATGTAATAGTAATATGTATAAATGCAAGTATGTAATATATGATTTATTATACCTTTAGTCACGTACCGCTATATATGTATTATATAGGTCGCGGTTAGAAAGTGAAGCTATTTGCGCTTGTTGATTTGATTGATTTGGATCTTTTGCCTAAGGTGATTTCATAGCCTCGTATTTAAATCTTTTAACTGTTTTTAAACCCACGAGGGGGATGCATGTTTGTTTTATAAAATCGAACACATATGATTTTATGGTATGCTGGACCCGATTACGAGATTGTTTCCGCATAAGTAGCTATTGTCGAATTCCTTTATTTCATGAACCGTTAATTTCCTTGTAAGGTGAACGCTAATGCATTAAATAGATCTATTGGGTTTGACAACCATGTCCGGGGTCTGAATCCTTGTGACCACCCTGTCAAACGGTCATTTTATATTTAGAAAGTAGTAGGTATATGACAATAATACCTTGTTTTGGGGCACACTAACATATGAAATGCATATGTATTGTTAATGTTCGGTGTCATGAGCTTATTGCGTGAAAGAAAAGAAGTTGTTATACATTGCATTCGTTGCTTTGTTTTCCCGAGAACTAATTATGTTTTCAAAGATTATTGCTTATTAATTATTTTAAACTCTATGAATTTCACTCAACATTGTTGTTGACGTTTTAAACATGTTTTATCCCAGGTAACCAAGGATGAAGGAAACGATGGCGTGGAGGTGTCGTGCGTGTGATGGATTTGATGAAAGACTACTTGTGTGTTACTTGTCTTTCAAAAACAGTGTCTTAAGTTGTTCTAAAATAATGTCTTTATTTTGAAACAATAGTTTTTCAAATGTTGTGATGGTTGTGGTTGCGATTCTGTGGGGACCTAAAAGCATTTTAACTCTGATTAATAATGAAACACGTGTTTGTTAAACGTCTCTTTTGGGTCGTTTTTTATTGTCTTGGTGAATGGTGCTATTTAATAACATCCAAATTGCTAATTTCGTTGCGCAATCCAATGTCTATTGGATGAGGGTGTTACAGAATCAAAGCCTAGGGTTTCTATTTTGATCATCTACTTTGTAAGCATACTACTTTCACTCTTTTGATTTTCATATATATTGATTATGTTATTTCATGATTATATACTTACATTAGGTATTTTTATACATAAACATCTTAATTATAAAGTTATATCACCAACTATTTTACTTTTATAAACATTTGAAAATAAATCAAGAACACTACTTACTTATGATTTTAGACATGTGGTTAGGTTTATAATTCATAAACTAGCTTATTTGATCTTATGATTATTTCATGATATTATGAGGTGTTGTATGGGTTTAGGTTAGTGGATGATTGTGGATTTTGAAAGTCGTTGAAATTTATAGACTAGTGGATTTGTGGTATGAAAATAGAGTAGAAATACTTGATGAAAAGTTTGTAAAACACATTTAGGGCAGCAGCTTTGTAACAGTAAGTTACGGACATTTTGTCGAGTCAAATCCTTAAAAATGTGTTGGTATATCTTACCACGATTTTGTGCATATAAAGAACACGAAAAACGGATGCAAAACGAAGAAGTTATGGCCAAAACTAGATTTGAAACAATACCGACAAAAACTGTTTTTCGGCAAAAGCTGGCAGATTTGTAAATTGTGTTTTTCACTATTTTTGGGTCTGAACCAGCTTAAATATAGAACTACAAACTTGTGAAGAATGATTTTTTGCTATATATTGCGAGTTTTAAGGCCTAAGTGTGTATAACGGATGAGTAAAACCAAAGCAAAGTTGGACTATTTTTCAGAAAGTGTTATAAAAATTTCTACACTATTTTTCCTGACATGAATAGTAAAATTATATTTTTGGACATTTTCGGTCTGTTTGAACTGTAAAAACCTTAGGAAATATCTTAGCATCACTTATATAATATTTATGCGCGGTTTAAATAATAAAAGTGGTAAACTTAACGTAAATACTATTTCAATTTATTACAGTTAAACAAAAACTATTAGGTGGTGATATAACTATATAAAATGCTTTGTTGTATTTATTTCAAGTGCATTATACTTATCGGACCTATAATTAATTAGGTTGCATTCCGGCTATTTGTGACGTCACTCTTTGTTGATTGTTACTACATTCGATACTTTCACTTGAGGTGAGTTTCATGGCCCCTATTTTCCTTGTTTTGAACTCTTTTGAGGGAGAATACATGCTCATTTACATACTTGTTTACATACTCGTTCACATACTCATTTTCATACTCATTTACAAACTCATTTACATGCTCGTTTATTTTATAACAATGCGATTTCCTTTTAAGGCTTTGTGAGATTTCATATTAGGGTTGACATCCTGACCAGTTTAAATAAAGTACATGTCAAACGGGCAAACCCAGTTCTATTAGGGCTGACATCCCGTCGAGTTTGAATAAGGTACATGTCAAACGGGAGAAACTCAGTTCTATTAGGGTTGACATCCTGGCTAGTTTGAATAAAGTACATGTCAAAAGGGCGAAACTCAGTTCTATTAAGGTTGACATCCTTGCCGGTTTGAATAAAGTACATGTCAAACGGGCAAAATTCCATTGAGTTACTGCTCGGGTGTTTCGGGAAGGGGCACATACCATCGGCACATATCCTTGATTTCAGTTAATGCATCGGTTTCATGAGCTTAGACAGTAGAAAACCCATTTTGTGTGGCTTGAATTTATTTTACTGTCATACACACATTAAAAACCTATATATAAATTTATATGCTACAAGTCTTGTATGGGCGAAACTTATAACATGGTAAATTCATATAGAGTTTTGTGATTTAGATATACAGTTTTATAAACCTATGAACTCACCAACTTTATGTTGACATTTTTAGCATGTATTTCTCAGGTGTATAAGATGCTTGACGTAAATGATGTGCATTGGAGTCCAGATTTTGCAAGGTTTCTTTCGCAAACAACTCATGTAGATGTCGTTCTGTCGTATCTTATGTTGTTATATTATGAAGTAACACTCCCGAACATATTTCCGCTGCAACCTATTTTGGGGGTGTTACAACTTAGTCTAGTTGTTGTGAGCCAGAACGTTGAGGCGCTCTAGAATGTGATTGAGGATGAAATGAAATGAATCTTATTTCATCACAAAGGTTGTCGACAATGACTTGAGTGCATTGACAATGATCGCAAAACATTTCATGAGTAAGCATAAAGGGGTTGTTAGGCCCTAGAGGCAAAATTTGTGGTGGTAAAGGTGGAAGTTGTGGTGGAAATGGTGGGAGAGGTGGTTTCATGGCCGGAAGAGGTGGAGATTGATTTGCCAATCGTTCAATGGATTCGAAGGAGGGTCTAGGTGGTGGAGGGTTTGTGGTTCTAGGAGGTAAATCTTTAAGAGAGTCGAAGAATGCATGTGGAGAAGTAGTAGGGGTTAAGAAAATAAGCTCAACAGGGTCCAAGTTTATGACTAGAGGTGAGGAGTGTTTGGAAGGTTGAGTCGGTGCCAATGGAGGTGAGGTTAAAGGAGGTGGGGATGACATTAGGGTGAGCAAAAGTTTGCTTGGCGAGATTCCTGGAGTTGTGATTAGGGAGAGTGGTGGAGAGACATTTGGAGTTGATGGAGGAGCCGTTTGGTAGTCGGTTGGAGGTGATAGTGTTTGGTATGGAGGAGATTCCAGACGAGGGTTGTTAAAGAAACAAGGTCGGATACTCATCCTAGCGGTACATTTAAAGTTAGTTGCTGATTTCATTTCTTTGTTTGACTTAGGCATTGTAAAAGGATGTGTGAAGGAGTGTTTGAGATAAGTCATATATTTATAGTTCAACATTTTGGTAGAATAAATGTGTTACTTCTTGTTTTGGTAAAAATCTAATCATTAGATATCCTTGAGGTCAACTTCTAAGGCCTATGATCTGATGCAGGGTGAAATTGGTGGGAAATGGTTAAGATTAATGTTTAAAATTCGTATTTGAAAATCCTGCATAGTGTTACCGGTTCTTCCGGTCCCATTTGCATAATGGAACCAGCGATAACAGATGTTGCAAAAAAAATAGTTTCTAGTGTGTGCCTATATGAAACAATGTGGAGGTGCGGTTATCTCGACTCAAAAGAAATAAAATATACATGTGAGATAACCCAAAGTCTCCTTGGTTTGATGTTGCTATGATTGAATGTGTTCGAAAATGTATATTGATTATACATTCCGTTTCTCATTCAAGAGACTTATGATGCATGATAAAGAACGTTTTTACTTTGTATTAAGCAATGTGGAAAATTGTATTTTGTGAATGTCCTAGTTTGTGAGAATGCTTTCGAGATTATGATGGGATAAGATTTTTTGTGATGCAAGTACATATAGTAGATATATGTATAGTACTTATAGTAGGATGCTTGAAAATTCTCAAAAGTTTTGAGTGCAAGAAATAGAACCCTAGACTCGAAGAGAAAGAAAAGAGATACATACCTTTGTATAACTTAGGTGTTTGGTTCCATGAGGCCGAGACCTAGTCTAAGAAGGTTGAAGGGTTCTCGTTTAAGAGGTTTAGTTAAGATATCGGAAATGTTGTCTTCGGAGGAGACCTTCTCAATTGAGATGTTTCCCTTTTAGACATTGTCACGAAGGAAGTGTTGTCGGATTTCTATATGTTTTGTATGAGAATAGAGAACGGGGTTTTTACTAAGGTCGATGGCACTTTTGTTTTCACAAAGGACGGGTATGTCATCTAATTTTATGTCATAGTCCACTAGAGCTTGTTTCATCCACAAAGCTTGTTGGCAATCTTTTCTGGCGGAGACATATTCGGCTTCGATGGTGGAAATGGCTAAGGCGGTTTGTTTTTTGGAGAACCATGATGTGAAGCAACATCCCATGAATGTGCACACTTCCAAACTTTACCGATGGTATGGACGAATCCCTCGGTTCATCTAAATGTGTAAAAGATCCTAGCCATACTTAAAATCCAAGTACTCTACCGTTAAGGATCGACATAGTCTCCCGCATGATCAAAGTCGGCGTAAACAATGGTTTCTACACCCGTTCCTTTGGGATACCATAAACCTAAATGTGTTGATCCCTTAATATATCTAAAAATCCTTATTACCGCTTCTAGATGAGAGGTTTTGGGATCTTCTTGAAAGCGGGCGCATAGACAAACACTAAACATGATGTCCGGCCGACTAGCCGTTAAGTATAGAAGGCTACCAATCATGCCACGATACTTTGTGTCATCAATAGATTCTTCGTCTTCATCCCGGGTGAGTTTGGTTTCGGATGACATAGGATTTTTGATTGGTTTAGAATCTTCTAGGCCAAATTTTAAGAATTTCTTTGATGTATTTGGATTGGTTGAAAAAGATGTCATCTTCTAGTTGTTTGATTTGTAGAACGGGGAAGAAATTCAATTCACCCATCATGCTCATCTCGAACTCGTCATGCATGCTTTTTGAAAAATCATCGCAACGGTCTTGACAAGTTGATCCGAGGATGATGTCGTCCACGTAAATTTGGATAATGATGATATGTAAATCCTTTTTCTTGGTAAATAGAGTGTTATCTACTAAGCCCATGGTGTACATATGGTCAAGAATAAAGGCCTTGAGTCTATCGTACTAATCTTTGGGTGCTTGTTTAAGACCATAAAGAGCCTTTTTGAGTTTGAAGACATGGTTGGGTCTTTCAAAATCGACAAAGCCGGGAGGTTGAGCGACATAGACTTCTTTATTTATGAAACTGTTTAAGAAATCACTTTTGACGTCTATTTGAAAAAGCTTGAAGTCATGTGCACAAGCATAAGAAAGGAGGATTCTTATAGATTCTAATCTTGCTACATGAGCATAGGCTTCATCGAAATCTATTCCTTCTTGTTGGTTGTATCCTTATGCAACAAGTCTAGCTTTGTTTCGAGGTATGACACCATTTTCATCTAATTTATTTTTAAAGACCCATTTAGTACTGACTATGGTTTGGTTATCGGGTGGAGGAACAAGACTCCAAACATTGTTTGTTTTGAATTGGTTTAATTCTTCTTGCATAGCCATAATCTAACTTTCGTCTAGTATGGCTTCTTTTACATTTTTGGGTTCTATGGAGGACACAAAACAAAAGAAGTTACTTTGATTTTGAACTTATGATCTTAAGGTTCTTTCGTTAAGTTTACCTATGACCGAGTCTATGGGATGGTCTCTAGATTCTTTGATGTTAACAATTTTCTTGTTTAATGGTTCATTTTCCTTAATTTCTTTGTCTTCTATTTGGTTTTATATGATTTAACTTTCAATGATATCATCATCTATTAAAGGTGATGACTTTGGAGGTGGGATTTCGTCGAATCTCACATTTAAATATTCTTTGATCCTCATGGTTTCTTTGTTTAGTATTATATAAGCCTTGCTATTAGGAGAGTAGCCAAGAAATACACCTTCGGTAGATTTAGGATCAAATTTTGTGAGATAGTCCTTAATATTAAGAATGAAACATTTACTACCGAAACCCTACAAATATTCTAAGGAGGGTTTTTTACCTTTGAAAAGCTCGTAAGGAGTTTTTTTGAGGAAAGGTCTAATTAAGATTCTATTTAAGATATAGGTGGAGGTGTCGATGGTATTACACCAACTTTTTTGAGGGATTGATTGTTCATTAAGCATGGTTATACTCATTTATTGTAAAGTACAATTTTTACGTTCGACTATCCCATTTGATTGTGGAGTACGAGGAGCCAAAAAGTTGTGAGTGATACCATTAGCATCACAAAATGCTCCAAATTGTACTTCATTATCAAATTCCCGACCATGATCCGTATGGATTGAAATAATGCGACAACCTTTTTGATCATGGATCTTTTTACTCAATATTTCAAAGTGGTCAAAAGCTTCATTTTTGTGTTTTAAAAATCTTGTCCAAGTGTATCTTGAGTAGCCATCGACAATCTCCAAAGTGTAGAAGTTTCCTCCATAACTTTGGACGGCCGATGGACCAAACAAGTCCATATGTAAAAGTTCTAGATACTTAGTTGTTGAAACCATGTTTTTAGCCTTATGTCTTGCGTGTACTTGTTTCCTAATGTTGCAAGCGTCACAAAAATGACTTTCAAATTTTAGTTTAGTCAAGTTTCTAACAGGCTCTTTAGATGATAGCGATTGAATAAGTCGCATATTGGCGTGACCCAATCTTTGATGCCATAAAGTCGAAGTATCATCTATCAAGGTTAGACAAAGACTATCTTTAGGTGAGTTTCCCATTTTCATTATATAAAGACCATTTTTCCTAATCCCTCTTCCTATGGTAATGTCGTCTTTAAGTATTTCACTATCGGTGTTACTAAATAGTACCTTGCACTTTTTATCACATATTTGTCCTATACTAAGTAAATTAAAGCTAAGATTCTCTACATGGCTAACATTGTGAATAGTAAGAGAGTTGTAAGTGATTGTACCTTTTTTGATGATCTTGCTTTTAGTGTTACTACCAAACACTACGTTACCTCCGTCTATAGCCTTATAGGCTGAAAAGAGATCTTTGTTCCCCGTCATATGTCTTGAGCATCCGCTATCTTTGATCCACTCGTCCGGTTCTAACTTCACTTTTAGACGTACCTAAAATGACAAAGTAAATCAAGCATTTGGTCCCCAATATCTCATGGATCCGTTAGCGTTATACATGTTGTTTGGTTGGTTCATGTAAGGGTGTGGAGGACAAGATCCCCAAGGACCAAAGTTAGGGGGTTAAAACTGATAGCCTTGTTGTGTCAAATAGTTCCAACCAACTTGATGGTAGTCACTTTTCGGATATAGTGTGTTGGTTCTCCTATGGGTTGTTTTAGGGTGTGTTTCAATTTTACTTTTTCCAAATCCTTGACTAAGTTTTAGGATTAGCGTTTATTTTACATTCCTTACAAGAGTGTTTGATGAAGGTTTCCTAGTTATTTGTACGGAACTATTTCTTTTTAATACATTAGATTCCAAAATTTCAGATTCCTCTGCAGAGGGTTGGTTCCCTTCGCTTGAACTAGCCAGTTTTGTTACAGAGGGAACCTGCACTGTCGGTTCTACAGTAGGCATTTCTTCGTCTACAAGACCTAATTTTTCTGTTTTTGTTTTGCTAGTATGTCTTATGTGAATCCAATCCCGTGTTTATCTTTTTGTGTTTTTTGCTTTTCAAACATTTCTTGCAAGAAGAGACTACTACTTTTGAAACTAGCTAGTTTTAATGATAGAGAGCTAACTTTAGATTGAAGGATGTCACATGATTTACATTTGAGACAAGCCTCTTTGTTCCTTTCTAGTTGTTCTCTTCTTTTTCTAAGGTCACAAGCTTTGTTTTTTAACAATTCGTTTTTAGCCTTTAGATGTTTTTTTTGTTGATTATCCTAAGACTAATTTTGCATAACTGTTATACTCATTTTTTAATGATTCACTATCTAAAGATGGACTACTATAGTAAGGAGTGTCGGAGAGTACCTCATTGTTGTCAAGTGCCATGAGACAAATTTCCTCCTTCTTGGAGTCTTCTTTACTATCGCTCCAACACCCAACAACAAATGCCTTTTGATCGTTGTAGGAGTGTTTGGGACAATCACTTATAAAATGATTTGGATCACTGCATTTGAAGCACCTACGATCTTCTTTCTCCTTTTTGTCTTCCTTTATCTTCCAGAAGTTCTTTTTGTCGTCATGAGGTTGGCGGACAAACTTTCCTCTTCTTCTAAAGAATTTTTTGAAATCTCTTACGGCCATGGCATACTCTTCATCGTCACTCTCCGAGCAAGATACTTCTTCATCACTTGAAACTTTTCTTGCTTTGAGTGCAAGTGACTTGTATTTTTCTTTCTTGCTTTTGGAGATCTTCGAGTCTTTTTCAAGCACTACTTCATGTACTTTTAGATTGCCGATGAGCTCATCTAGAGGTAGTGTTAATAGATCCTTGGATTCTTCTATTGTTGTCACCTTTGGACGTCACTTGGTGAGGAGAGCCCTTAAGAATTTCCTAACATGATTCATCAAGTGCTTTTAAAGATGTAATAATAGTATTAAATCTACCAAAGGCACAATCAATAGTTTTATCATCGGAAATAACAAATTCTTCATATTTTTGAACAAATAAGTCTATTTTGTTATCTTTAACTTGCTTATTACATTGATGAGTAATTATTAGTTAGTTCCAAACATCTTTAGCCGTATTACACATGAAAATTATTTTATATTTCTTTTTAGGCAAAGCATTGTATAGAACCATTTTAGCCTCATTATTTTTGGAAATCATTTTCTTATGAGACTTCATATTTTTCATAAGAAATGACTTCTTCCTTACCGGTATCCTTATTTTTAATGGTGGGTTTATAGTTGCCATAAACTATAATGTGCCAAATATCAATATCCTTAGACTTTACATAAGTTTCAAAACGGTTTTTCCAATATATAAAGCAATTAGCCTCAAAGAGAGGTGGTCGTTGCATAGATTGGCCTTCTTTGTAGTTTTTGGAATCCATTATCGTTTTAAAGATTTAAAATACAATATATTTTAAAAACTTTGGTAACCTAGCTTTAGATGCCAATTGTGAAAACTAGAAAGGGAGGGGGAGGGGGGTTGAATATTTTTACCGTTTAAATTTTTTTCTTTGATAAAACCTTATGTGAAGTTTGACAATATTAATGTTTGGTTAATAATCTAATTATATATGAAATGCAAGTAAGTAAAGAGTTAGAGAGATAGAACCAAGACACAAGCGTTTATAGTGGTTCGGCTATAAGGACACCTTCCTTGCCCTACTCCACTCCCCGAGTCACCTACTCGAGAGTTAGTAAACACTAGTCACCAATCTCCTTTCAACCGGCGAAGAAGCCTCATGACGTTGCTTACACCTTTTAACGGTACAAAGCTAAATACCGGATTCCTCACAAGGTAGAATCACACCAATATCACTATACTTGGTTTACAAAGATGATGAATACAACTACAACTACTATATTATGTACAAGAATCAGAGATGTGATCTTGATAATGCAATGGAGAAGCTAAACAAGATACTTGGAACTTAATCGTCTCAAATGGGTGTTTGGCAATTTCTTCCTTGAAGAGAATTACCTACAAATGCTAAAAGAAACTAAACAAGAAATTTAGAGGAGAGAATGATCAGTAGATTAGAGAGATTAGTATGAGAAGAATGGGTGAGAAAACATGAGAATTGGATTGGTATTTATAGGCCTAAACTGTATTGTAGCTCGGTTCTGCCGGTTCTGTTACATAATGGAACCGGCTAGTATACCACAAGGGAACCGGTGTTTACTGTAGCCCGATTCTCTTACCTGAATGGAACTGACTGTATAATCTAATGGAACCGGCTTCTTGACACAAGATCCAAATTTTAGATAGCCAAATCTTGAGATATCATACGTAATCTTGGAAGATTACCCTAAGATATGCTATAGTGGTGATAACATCAATGATGTGAAAATCATTTAAAAATTTACTTATAAGTAATGTAAATTATAATTCTAAGCTACTAAAAATGGAAAGTTATACATTGAATAAAATGGTTTTGGTATGAAATGTGTGTGATTTAGGTGGTTTACTTAATATGATTTTATGAGATGTTATCAACAAAACATAGCAAGATAAAATTAGAAATAAACGTTTTTACCGGTTTATTTGTATTAACAAACTTTATAAAAATGACTCGTTTCGTCCAAGTGTGAAATTTTGTATAGACAAACAATAAGTTGTATATATGCTGTACATATAAAGAATACAATTACCTTTTTCATCAGCAGGTGTGATAGCCTCGCCGCTGCTCTGCTCCTCGCTACTTTGTTCTTGGTAGGGTAATACGTCCCTACACAAAATAGAAAATAATAATTCAGGATTGCATACCAAAACTGTCTATTCATGAATAAGCAGTTTGGTAAAAGCAGTTTTAAGATGCTTATTTTTCTTGATAAGCAATACAATATTTTTATCTCAGACATTTTCATAAAGGTTTTATAACCAATCTAATATCAATGGAAAAAATGGATAATATACGTGTTTCATTAACTTCGTCAATCACATATACCCAAAATCACTCATTTTAGCCTGTTACCCTACCAACCTGGTTTTTTATCGCCGCATAAAATATTGACACAAAACTTAATTATTTACACACCATGGCAAAACGATAAAAGTACCAAAAAGTAAATGTTTAAAAACTGAACTACGATGCAAATACCTTGTATACCTGGTTATCTTTGCCTAATCAATACTTTTATACCTTGGCATCTTCTCTTGCCAGCGTGTCACTTTCTCCCTTATACCACAACAACCGTTTGATAGTACCCCTAGATTCTATGGCAGCATGGGCCCGCTGAAAGCTATCGGATGGCATAGTTGACGCAAATGAGAAAAAAACATGGTTTCAATGTAAAAAAATCTTCCATAAGCATGTAACAAACATAAGTGGCATGAATTAGAAGTGTAATCCCATGAGCAATGGAAATTGCAATATTACACATTTACCTTGATATTTATATAGTATCCAAATTAAACTTCGATTTGTTTAAGTAATCTAAATGGGCACCAAACATCTCAGTACTTCTTTCCAACAGCACATGCTACACAACCGCATACTACACAATCCATGTTGTATATCTTGAAAGCCTTATTTACCACCTTTTGATTCTCAATCTCATTTGATATTTGCATGCAAAAGGTAACATTTATAAAATGTTAGTATGTCTTAATAAAGGTTACTGATTGACATGTCAGCTCAGGTGCATACACGACATAAACTAATGGATGAGGCATAGAGGATAGGTTCGACATCCAACCGGCAAAAGGTAGACATGGGTGTTGGTGCATGATGAAATGGGTAAAAATCAAAATAAACAATTTATGAAAGTCTATGATAGATATCATAACATATACACTACACTACTATATTTAGAGAGAGAGAGAGTAGAGAGAGATGGGTGATGTGAGGAGAGAAGAGGAGAGGGAAAGAAAGAAGAGAATATTAGATAAAGAAAGAGGAGAAATCGCTACCTTTTTTCCTTACCTTGGCCTCCTTTATATAGGAAGAGAGGAGGGACTAAGAAGGAAAAGGGTAATATTACATAATTGCATACATGTCCTTGTCTATTTATTAACTAATTCCTAAACTATGACTTAACTAGATAAGTGACCATGTAACCAACACTTTCTGCGTTTCTAACAATCTCCCCCTAAGGGGCGGTTACACTGGTCCTACAAAAGCTCGAGGATCAATAGTCTTGGGACGTCCACCAACATACTCTGCCCATCGTCGTAATTGCTCTCTGTGTTTCATGACTTGATCAATCTTGTTCAGCATTTCCTTGGATCTTTTGATGTCCTTCTCATTCTACTAATGTCCTTTCAACCTTTCATTACCTCGACCCAGCTTGTTATTGGTTACCATTTCAATTAGGTTTTCTTAAATCTTCATCAAAGTACCATCACAGAATTTATTAACTTCATTGAGCTTCATCAGAGATCAGAAATTATGTTGATTGAGATACACTACCCCTTTTTCTACTCTAGACATTGTGTATGGTATCTTGTCATCGATTCCTTCAAAGTAGAGCTTGGGTTTGGTCAGGTTGAGGGTCCTCTGATAGCTCTCTACACCAAATTGCAAATCTTCAACTCTGTTCTTTATCACTGTTCTTCAGATGAAGAGAAGAAGTACGTTGTTAAAGTTTTTTTCAAACTCTAACTCGAGATGGTGCAACTTGTCTTGGACTTTGAGCAGGTACATGTCTTCTATATCATTTAGGTTGAGTCTGTGAAGATCTGCATAGTTGAATGTGTATTCCTTTTTATCTGATCTTTTGACAACAATTGATGACAAGAATCCATAACCCCATTTCCTCTTCATGACCACTTTCACAACAGAAATGATTCTCTTATCAGAATAGACTTTCCCTGGTGATATGTTACTAATCTCAGTTTGAAGAACTCTTGACGTCCATCTTCCAAGTGATGTATTTCATTCAGGGCTTCGATCTAATAACGATGCACCTCTCTGCTCCATCTTTCAGATATCACATCTTCACTTCCTTAAATGTAATACCTTGCTGCGAAGTGCTTGGTGAGTGATGTCGCATACTTCTCTCTAGTGCTAAGGCTTACTAGGTAATAGAATTGTAAAAGCTGAGATGAGGTTTTGTAATCTTTGACATGTGACTTTTAAATGATCTTGGCTTGGACACATTGCCTTCACCAGTATTCCACTTTGCTTCAGTTGACATAGTTGCTTTGAATTGATTAATACGATATTCGAGTTTCACATCATTCTTGTACTATTTCTTCAGCTTCTCTAATCCTGCACCTTCAAGATCTGCTATTGTAAGCTCGCCCTTCTAGATAAGTTCTTTAAGCTTCTTTGCTATAGCCACAGTAGATGGTCCAAGAATGTGATTCTCATTTTGATCAATGCCTAATTTCAAAAGCAGGTCAAACCATGTTGTCCTTCTTTTAGCAGCATCTGCTGACCCTAATTTCTTCATGAACCATCCTGCATTGGAACATCCTTGAATATATAAATCTTCTTGGTCTTGTGGTTGGTCAGCATGAGTGACTTCTTGAGCATGAACCATGGGAGCTTTATCTTTTCTTGAAGATCTAGTAAACGATTGACCAGCATCCTTTCATCTTTTCTTCCTTTTCTCCCCCTCACTATTAGTGAGAGGATCCTGATGATTGTAAGATCATTTATGAAAGAATAGCTTTGCATTTTGAGCATCGAGTACTTCTTGATCAATAATGATGGATTCATAAAGGGTATCGTAAAGATTTCAATTGGTAGGATGAGTCGTATTTGACTTGTTCAGATGAATTTTATTTAGTAGCTTTAGCTTTAGATCCATGTCTGAGAGGTCATCAGTGGAGGTTGATGGTTTGGTGAATAGATTGATCTGGTTATTCCTCATGACTTCGAGCACAGAGTTGTTAAGACGGGGCCCTGAGTGGCTCTCTATGGTTGACGAAGTCTTGTAGCAACAAATGTTGAGACATAAGTCATTTTTGCTTTTGGGTCTTCATCATATCCAAGTGTCTTGATAAATCTGAGGATTTGGTTTTCTATAAGAGATTTGATATATGGTTTGTTGGTGTCAGGTTTAGGAATTTGCAGTACAGTGCGGAGTACTCCAGCATTTAGAGTGAAAGTTTGTGTGTGTAATTGGAATGTGAATGAGTGAGTGTTTGTGTTGTAATTGATGGTTGTCCTAAACTGGTGTAAGTATATGACAGGTATAGTGGCGGTTAAGGAAACCGGCTTGTAAAGCTTGTGGTGTCTGAAAATTCCAACAACAAATCTCATCATTGTATCTATGATGTTTAAATATGAAGTGACACGCTGGTTCTTCTTCTTGACGACAAGTCTGTTAGCACGTGGAATCAGTTGCTCTTTAGAGACAATTGTTGCTTGAGGATTTGCTCTTGACATGTTGGATTCTGAGAATAAGATTCAAATTTGATTAGTTTCACATAAATTCAAACTTAAGCACATTTATTTCTATTTCTGTTTTTATTCTCTATGTCTGTTTTGTATGAACTAGCATTTATTTTTGTTCATACTTATGTCATTTTTCTTTCTCATGTGCCTTTATTCTTGCTTTTTTGACACAAGACGTATGCTCTTTTCTTTTCATATACGATTTTTATCTCTCGTTCTGTTTTTGGTTTATCCTCACTTAAGATTAAGTTCTAGGATACTATTTCTGCGAAATAAAAGATGGAAGAGTGAATGAGAATGTTTTAATTTTCTTATGCACAAAAGTGTTCATCTTAATCAATCTTTAGAGAAATAGCATCATTTGTGTGAGACTAGAAACTTTACATAAACAATTGATTCGCATAAGAATGAGTTTTCCTTTCAGTAAAGTGACCTTAAGCCCTGAAGATACACTGATGTGCTAAAGGGATACATTATCAGCTTTTAGGTGATAACTAGCCCTAATCGCCATCTTGATTTATCAGCAACTCTTAGTCAAATTATTTCAAAGTAGACTCAAAAGAACTTTTTGTCTTGGAAATTCATTTTGCAAAGGCATTGTGTATAACAACTCAGTATTTTCATCAATGTAATATCCATCTATTAAATTAGATGCAATGTAACATCTATATATACCACCTTTTTACAAGAAAATTTTTTGCTTTATTCCATTATGTAACGTAGTTTACATAATTAAAATAAACAAGCTCACGCAACCTCTACTAATGCCAATTCTATTAATGATTATGTCAAGTAAATACCATAATATGTCAAGCAATATGATTTAATACCCATACGTTATTCATTTAACATACAACCCATAAATGTTATATCAAAACAAACATTATCCGTTAACGATTATACCAAAACCCTAATTATGGGCTATCTTCTCATGCAATTCCAATGTACAAGCATGCAAGGCATGAGTACATGTCTCCTTAAAATATTTTTGAATACGTTTTCCCTCTAATTTTTTTATAAAATTTTTGTGCCACCATTCAAGCATGACTTTCAAGCTCCTAATGCATTGTATCTAAACCCTAAACCCAAACTAAACTCGTTCTAAACCTAAACTAGTTCATCTAAACTCTATCTAATCCTAACCTAAACGTCTAACCAAAATCAAAACCACACACCCTAATTATACTCAACCTAAACCATATTCAACCTAAACATAAACCCTTGTTTAACCTAGGCCGATTCTTATACTAGCCCTAAACTCCTAAATCCGAAACCTAGCTATAATCCGAAACCATTTAACACTAAACACTTAGCTAAACCAAAATCCTAAGACCCTAATACTTAACCCCGTCACCCTCACGTCATCACCATATCACCATGCCACCTCCTAGTTAAACATACTTGGTCATTTAAACCACAACATTTACACCATAAGCACTACACAATACCCCTTGTTCTCCAAGTTTAAGTTCATCCTTGTCATACCTTGTAAAATTGCCACCTCCACCTTCCCTTTGCCTCGTCACTAGTCTTGATCCCTAAGAAACTCTCCATACTTTGCCACCTATCTATGCTAGACTTGGCCTTCAAGTTCTTGTAACACTATATAAGCCGAAACCACATACACCCAACAAACTCATCTCAAACACAAACATATATAAATGGTATACTAAGAGTGATCTAGCTGAACCCAAGGAAGAATAAAAGGAGATATAAGCCAAGTCTAAGCCGAAATCAAAGACAAGAGATTACTAGTTCATCTTCAAAAAGCTACCGGGTCACCCTTACACTATTCGACCCATTTCACCATTCGCAAGCTCTTGTAAGTTCCTAAGCCTCGTTCTATAAGTTTATATCCTACTCTTAGTTCATGTTTAGAATATGTTTTAACCTTTCCATGTAATACAAATCAGTTAAAAACATTTTAAAACCAAAACGAGCCTCAAAACCCTAAAAATCTATTCGGGTAATATAAATAAGCTAGCATAAGCATTTCTAAATGTTCATCAAAAGATGAACTAGAGAGAGAAAGTTGAGAGAGAAAGTAAAATGGAAAACATGGATGGTTGATTAAACTATGTGCCCCAAAAACCCTAAAACTAGTCGAAATCCATTTTTCATAGGCCCTTAATAAGCTTAAGCTCCTAACTGATCTCATAAGCTATTCCCATAAGCTCTTGTAACATTTTTATAAGCCCTAAATCAAACCTAATAAGCTCAAACCCATCGGGTTTCTTTTAAACCCAAAACGAACCCAAACAGACCCGTTTCAAGTATTTAAACTTATTAGCTTATTTCATAAGCTATAAATTTGT